>CATIWR010387255.1:0-73469 GCA_949677035.1 Omphalea diandra
ATCAACTTCTTCATTTCTTCTTGAGAGATTGATTCAATTCTGCAACAACAACACTTATTTGAAATATTAGTGATGATCAATTTACTTTGTCAAGATCAAAAGAGGTTCTAAACCTAAGATTGATTATCCTAGTTCAACACCTTCTTAAGAGTGGATTGAGTTGATAAAATGGGGCAATGATTAATATTTACAAGCAAGGGGTCATCATTTTTATTATCATGAGATAAGGAAGATGTTAAACCTTGTTTTGATTGGGGAGAGAAATTAAGCCTTTTACAGACATGTTTTTTTTTTTTAGCCAATGGCTATAAAAAAGAATAATGTTTGTTGTGGGTAAGAGGTAAAGCAAGGTTAAGGAAGATTGAATGCATTCATCAACATAAAAAATTTTGCTAATCCTAAATGTAATCTCAAATGTAATGTCGACTTTTAACTTAATAATAATTTAGAAAATTTTAGTCAAGCCATATATCTAAGTGAGGAAAAAAGAAATTGAGTTCTTTTTTCTTAAATTATGGACCAAGCTAATGCCTAGAGCACTAATAAAATCAACTATTAAGCAACCAAACACAAAGAACGAAGCAAATCCAATTAGATCTTTAACCTGCATATCTAATTTGTACCTATTTGTATATAAGCAAGTTGGGTGAGGAACATGTGCAAGAGTATAAAAATAAGAAAGAATGCATGCATGATGAGATATATGTTGAATATTACTAGGGGTTGGAACTTCCTTAAGCTACCCATATTTTCCATTTCACTAAACAGTATCATTATAATTGCAAGTGCTACTTTTACTATTAGGGTAAGCCTTATACCACCCTCCTATTGATGCATTAAGGCTTTTGATTTTCATAATGCATATAAATTTCATTTCCTATAATGCATATCAAATGTTATATGGGTGAAAAATATAAATAACCTTGTTAGAAATTAAAAAAAAAAAAATCATTAAACTTTATTAATAGAATTCAAGAGGTTTTGCAATTATTTTGTGATTAAGTCATTTCTTTTCTTTTGGGATTTATAAATGTGTTAGCATAACTCATGAAATTTATTGTAAGGCTCTTTTAGGCTATAAAAACAATTATAGGTATGAATATTAATTAGAAGGTGTGTAATGTAAGTTTCATTAGCTTAGAATTTCTCACCTATCACAAAAGGTAACAATATCATGAATCTATACATTGATAAAAATCCTTATAACTGAAGTGTTATTTGGGCTAACAAAGTCCATAACAGGCATAAAACTTTTGGGTTACCATATAATTTACATATTAAAGAAATTGCGTTTTAATAAGAAAATGCAAATGGATACAAAACGATGAAGAAAAGGTATTATTGTATGATTTGATTGACATGGCTATGAATGCAAGGATGACTCGACCATCAGTTTTTTCGGCAAGCACCTTATCTTATATGAAGTCAATTATGATATTTCCCCATCATGTTACATCTAATTCTTCTCAGTTACATAACCAATGTGATAAAGGCTTAGATATAAAGAATGATATATTAAATATGTTTGATGTAACATTGTGCACATAAAAGGATTTACTTGTTATTTAAAAGCTTGAGACTTCAATTCTTTAAAGTTCAATATAGTAGGGGAATGGTTTCAATGAAACCCATAAAAATTACTTGGCCAATAAAATCTATAATAAATAAACTAATTAGTAAAATATTATGAAATTAGCGTAATTGAATAAAACATCATTTAAAAGCATAATAGATATGCTAATAACACCAATTAAGAAAGTATCATCTCCTGCAAGTGTAATCACAACTAAGAAATCAAGGAAGGACAAATTATCATAAGGGATTGTCCCATCATAAATATCAATTTTCTCAATAAATGTATTATATGGTAACTTCATCTGACATGGATGACCACTATTCCTATAATTTTTCTTCGATTCCAAAACTTCAAAGCTAAAAATATGGTATATTTGTCCTTAAATGAGCAAAGGTTTAAAGTGATTGCATTTGCTTTTCAAACAAAATGTTTATATTGTTGTTTCATAAGAAATATATAAACAAACTATGTAAGCAAGCAAAAATGTTTAATAGCAGTATCGACATTTTAAATGATATTAAATTTTGTATAATGTGAAGAATATAACCTCATTGTCAATAAGATGATGGTTAAAGCTAAATAACTCATTAGGGTTGAAATGGCAAAAAAAGTCTCATGCTCTAGTAATTCTTGCTTTGATTCTTGCATTTTTGCTATCTTTATTAACCAAAGCAAGAATTGCATATAACATCCCTAATAATATATACATTACCATGTTTAAAAGGGAAACATAAATAAAATTAGCATATTATCATGTTTAGGGGGAAAATGTAAATAAAATTAACATGTTAACACATACAATATACAATCTATAAATGTTAATGTATTGAAATCAATAAGCTATATCGTCAAATATTTCTTTGTAAACAACATTTTTCATATATGACTTTTGCATAATATTTCTAGAAGTTTTGGCTTGTCATACAACTATCAAAATGCCATCTTACAATGTGATGCATGAAAAGCAATATACAATTGGTCATGACTAAAAATAGGCTCATACATATACAAGCCTATATATTTTAGGGTTTTGACCTTAACTCTTATTAATTATCATACAGTAACAAACTTTAATTGGAAATCATCTATGCTTAAGAATGAAAGGCCATTTCTTTTCAAACATTGTTAACATGATTCTTGGTATAAGCACAACACTACGAGTCCTCAAGATGATAATCGCTTCAATCACATGATTTCTTAATTCATTGATTAATAATCATGTACCATTACAAAGGCTTGTGCTTGGGTTAATATTATGTAAAAGCATGATTAGAACACATTTTTTACGTTTTAGTTTATGGGATGGAAATTCGTTAAATTGTAAAGAATTTAAAATTTTAGATGGGGAAAGTGTTTATAACCCATCAACATTTGCACATGTCTTACAAATTGAATTAAAGCTATAATAAGTTTTAGACTATTCTGGTAATAGATCTAGTATTTTGGCATTAATAGTATCAACAATATCATTTTTTGGAGTGACTATTAAGTGTTTTCTCAAATATTCAATGTTTTTATATTGATTCATAAGTACACTATAAACTAAACTAATTATAACATCGGCAAAATCATCACATTCAAGTAAGAGTAAATCATTTAAAATCTATATCCAATTATCTTCACCATCAAATGTAGGTATTAAGATTGAATCAATGACACCATCTCCAATAGATAGAATCCGTTTAGCAAAAGCTTGGTTATTATTTATTCTCATGTTAATCAAGTTATTTTATAAGTGCATATTTGTTTTTAAAGAAAATACTTGAATTTGCTTCCATGAATATGATCTTTTTATCAAAGCATATATGATTTCTTCTTTGTTCCTTTTATAAACAATGGGGAGAATTTTATGAAAATCCTCAACAAGCAGAACTAGAATGTCATTGAATGACATTTCTAATTTATCACAATCTGATGTGCTCAATATATCTTTTGGTGAATTGTCAACCACTTTAAAATAATTTATATAACTCATTGGTACTTAATCTTAAATAATGAGAGATGTCTCTTTTAATAATGCTACTAATTGCATCCTTTTTTAGTTTCATAATAGAATAATTTATCAAATCAATAGAGATTTTGAATCTCGATTGAGCTATTCATCCGTTGGACAATAATAACACTACAATCCCAGATGATGCAATAATTAAGACTATTTTTCCCTACAATTACAATTTAGAAATAATAGGTTTATACAAATATTCTTTCCTTATGCCTTCTTATCCATACATGAAGAATAGTCCACTCAAGTTATTATTGACCATGTTAAACACGATATCATAAATTTATTATTGTTCTTGATTTAATGTTTGCACCATTTGGTCATGTATGATCTCTAATTGTTTTGCATTATAATTATTTCTTCCAAAATGAGGCAATTATTCATATCTTTAGATATAGGTATATTTGGTAGTGGCAAACCATGTTCTTCTAATGAGGTAGACTTTTTATTAAAAATTTCTTCCAATTTATATAGCACTGAAATGATCACATGAAATGAGTGATTCTCGGACTTTAATGTTGATCAAATTGAATGACAAATATCATCTACAAAAGATTCCCAAAATATATTTAGAAGTCTTGGGGTTCATTTACTTCACAAAATATAATAATGGTTGTAAATAGCCTACGAAGCTATCCCGATGATGCCTATAAAATAGCTTTTTATAACCTCGATTTGTTCATTATCATTACCTAACAATCCATAAGCATTATATGTTTGTCGATAAGTCAAATTTTTAATATTATTAATAGTTTTAATATCATCATAATTTGTCAGACCCTTAACAATATTAAAAAGTATTCACAAATAGTATAATTCATTAACATTAGGTGGATATAAATAATGCGGTCAATTTAATACCTATTTTTCCTTTTAGTCCAAATTTTATCTTTGTTGTTCCAAACCCAACACATCAAGAATTCCAAATATGTTAGGTTACCAGCATCTTCATTAAGTTTGTCAGCTTCCATCCATTCTGTTAGCATTATTTTGTTTGAATTTGGATTATGTACTATAGTCCCAAAGTTTAATTTAGCTTAGTTAAAATTTGATTCTTTGGTTGCCGATGGATAGATAGTCATTTAACAGTTGATTCTCTATGTTGTATAGAAATCTTGAACAGTTTCCAAGCTACTTCACATGACAATATATATCAACAATCTAGATACTTTTGGATTTCTTCAATGATTTCATTTTTGTTCATTTCAATATTTCTTGCATATGTTACATTTGCTTGTATAACAACTTGAATTTTATCTATTTCTTTATTTAAATATCTAAATATGTATTTTCTCTATGAAGATGTTGAAGAGAACTCAACATTTATGTGTGCTCCATATTTAATAATGAAGGCTTTATTGTAAGGAATGACAAATTGACTATCGAGTTTAACACCATTTTTCTCAACAAAATTGCCATTGTTTTGTCTTCAACATATTGGAAAACCATTTTTATCTAACATGGTCACTTTTGTATATTATTTTCGATAATATTTATTGCACCGACCATGCTTCACACATGATGATTTAGTATTAATGTAATCATTTAATTTTAGGCCTTAAGATGCAAGTTTGATGATGAAAATCACTAAAATTATTTCCTAGAATACAAAAGGAATTGCTGGAAGGAAAGAAACAAGTCCATAGGAAACTTTGAAAAAGCTCTAAGACCAAGCCCAATACCAAGCACAATGCTTCCAACACTATTTAGTGGGATGTACATTTCACCAAATTGAGATGTACATCTCACTAAATAAGGATGTACAACCAAGGTTAAATCCTAAACCCTAAAACATTCTAGAATTGGTCCCCCCTTTAAATCGCAAGTTTATACATCCTAGCAGGAATGATTGACAACCCATCCCTTGACTATATAAGCCTCTTAAAAACCCTAAATCCAGAACTTTCATGGCCTTTTTTGTGAATGGACATGAAAAAGAAGCAACCAAAATAGTTCCAGGCTATGGTGCACTCTTTTTCTTCTATTAATACCCCACTATTTGAAGGGGAGGAAAAGGCTTAGAAACCCTAAGAAAACTTTACAAAATCTTCTCCACAACCATCACTTAGAGCATAAACATTAAACCCTAACTCGTTCTAACCATTCCCAAGGTAGAACAAGACTTTACCTTTGCATTCCTTAAGCATTGGTAAGCATTTTAGACGATAAAAATCAAATGGCGAGTCTTTTAAGGCAAAAGAACACTAAAGACCATCTAGAGGATCCCTCTTCCACTTCTTATTCTTCCCTTTCCTTTATTATTTTTTGATTTTGAAAACCTAGTAAACAAAGGCTGTACAGACTTGAGGTAGTTTTTACAACCCTCTTTCTAAGCTGCATAACACTCAAGATGGGTTGTGTAGCCCTCCTAAGTTTGGGATATAGCTTGGAAAGTCCTTTCTTCAGCACTTTAATTTTTTCTTTTCAAAACTATTTTTTGAGATGTTTAGGGGGTTCCATTTGCAAAATATGGGAAGGCCAATGGGTGTACGATCTGTATTCACTTAAGAAATGGAATTTTGGATGAGTTGAAAATGGGTTTTCATGATTAGTTTTATGCTAGTGCATCTTATTCTTCCCTTGCATAATTTTTGTGATGTTTAAGGTTTTGTTTTAGTAGTCTTTTAGTAGTGGCTAAGTGAGGAGTTTATCACTCCTAGGATCTTGAGAGCCATCTCATAAATATCTGCGTTTGTATCATATTTTTAAGTATGCTATTATACATGTGTTTTTGCCTTGTAACTTTCCTCTAGGCGGTTAATATCCTAACTATAGACGTTGTATTTTGCACCCCGAAAAATTTTGACCCGATAATGATAGCCAACCAAAATTGGAATAAAAAATGAATATGATAACCTAAGCATAGGGAGAGGGTAGATTTTTTTATTTCTTCTTTTTAAATTTTTCTTGAATCCAAAATCCAAAATTCGCTGAGGCTTGAGTACGTATTCAAGTTTATATATATAAAAAAAAAGCAAAAATGAAAAAATGAAAGGAAAAAAGAAAAGAAAAACATGAAAAAAGAAATGAAAAAAAGAAGAAGAAATAAAAAAAAGGAAAGTAAAAGTAAAAGTAGAAAAAAAAAGGTAGAATAACATGTGACCACTAGAGCCAAATGTGGAGAAGGATGGTCCCTCTCCATCACCTACAAATGGGAGATGTTTTGGGCATAAAAGCACTTCTTTGATTCAACAATTGGCACTGCACGTGGAGAGTAAATAGAGGGAAATGACCCGAGAGAAAAAAAAGAGAGAAAAAATAGAAAAATTTGGGAAAAATATTTCGCATTTGATTCAAGTCTAGATATTGTTTAGATATGTCATTCACTTATTTTTGAGTTAGCATATTTCATTTTTTCGGATCCTAAAAAATATATATCCGTAAAAAATGTACGTCATCTGAGGGCCCTTTTATTTATTTTAAATTAGTCTTTGCCTAATATTATTTTCTTTTATTCTCATTTTACGATATTATGGTTGTGTTTATGTGGTAGTTAATTTAATATATTATTGTTAATTATTTTACTACAAATTAATTAAATATTTCAATTATTTCTAATATATTATTGTATTTTTGGTGTAGCATTTTTAATATGTTGTGGCTAAATATTTTTTCATGAACTAGGTAAATATTTTTTCTATTTTTATTATTTTAGTTGTTTTAGTGTTGCATTTTTTTAAATATGTGGTGGTTAATCTTTTTTATTATTTTGATATATTATTGTTATTTTCATGTTAATATTCCTTTAATATTATTTTTCCATGAATTAATTACATTTTTCGTTACTTTTTTTTTAACATAAAATATATTGTGGTCATTTATGTGTCACATTTTGGTATGTTGTTATTAATTATTTTGTTAAGAAGTTAGTTAAATATTCTTTATTTTAATAAATATTGTTGTTATTGTTATTCTTTTTATTGTTATTGTTGTTTTTATTTTTCATTATTCTATATAATTATGGCATTTGGAGACTAACCATTGTGCTGAAGGACACATTTATTCTACCTTATTCATTTTATTTATTTATTTATTATTTTAGATGTATTTGTAAATTTTTCATCTCCACTTGGCCTGTAAAATTAATTAATTCTTTTATTACTACTGCATATATATTTGCACCATATTTATTATTTGTCTTGTGATACCTATATTAATTGTGTGCATGAAATCAGTAATAATAAAAATAATGAATAATTAATATAGACAATTTATAAAAATTATGGATAATTGAGTGGAGGCTGAACCAATGTTCGGGCGGCCTGCGGTGCCTAACACCTTCTTCGGGCTTTACCTAAGTTTTGAACCCGACTCTGAAGAGGTGACAAGTTGGGTATTTTGCATATAATTACAGCTGTTACCAAATTAGTTCTAGTCACATTGAGTGGCGACTTTGATTTTCTTTGGGCTTCACCAATGTGTTAGTGGATGCCATCCTCTTTAAGAGCAATAAGGGGTAGGGTTCAATGACTCTATGATCCTTGTTATGATGATTTTGCCTTATTGAAAATCCTCCAAGTGCTTTGCAATACATGTTTATGATTCTTTGTCTTTCATTATACATGCATTTGTGTTATGGTACTATATTACTATTCATAGGATGTTGGGGTGCTCATGATTGTGGACTTGGAAACATGCTTTAGGTTCCTGAACATATGAGATATGGTAATGTGAGCCTTGTCTATTTGATTTGTTTTAATTTGCTTAATGTTGTGATTTGTTACTAATTTGTGCATTTTTTTAGGTGTGGGTGCTTGTTTAAGCTGGACCATGAATCTTGGTCTTGATAATAATCTTCTGATGGTGACATGTAATGTATGGAGATGCATGTTATATCCCATGCCATAATGCATGACCTTACTCCCTTGGATAGAATATGCATGATATATGTTGTGTGGATATGCATGTTCATCCTATGCCATGTCACATGTCCTCGTCCCCCTTTGAGATATGCATGTTGTGTAATGGATATACATGTTGCTCCCTTTACCATGATGTATGACTCCTCTTCCCTTGGAATTAATGATTTGGTTTATTTGATTGTGCCAGAGGCCTATTTAGGGTCGTTAATTGCATTAATGAATAACTTGGTTAAAAATGGAAAAAGTGAACTAAAGATGTTTTAAGGTAGGATCCCAATATTGGGGTGACTTGGGGGTGCCTAACCTTTTTCCTAAGTTGTACTAAATTTTAAACCTAATCTCTGATAGGGTGAAGATGAAATGAACCTTCTAATTAACTTAGTTTTAGGTAAGATTTCGCTTTGCTCAGATTCTTGTTCCAACTAAAGTTGGGTGGTAACTCCATAATTTCTAGGGATGATACCAAAGTATTATCCCACCTTAGTCTCCCAATGACCATAATTTGGACTTAAGGATTTGAACTTGTGCAAAGCCTAAAGGATCCTCCATTGATCCAAACACATGCCATTTTTTAAGGTCATTACTAATGTAAAGACCCCTTATCCTCTTAACCCCCCTGTTGGTCTATAAAATGATGAAGATGCAAGTAAGATTTCACTCATTCAAGCATAATCCCGAGATCACGACACTTACAATTAATAATGCCAGAAGAACCATGAACCATAAAACTTTGAGATAATTCAATAAGCTTCACGTTCATGTTACTTGCAAGGAAGTTTAATTGAAATGAAAGAATTGATAGATGTCACTGTTAACAATTTATCATCTTTGTGCAACCAAAGCAAGTAATGAATATGACATAAACTTCTCTTTTTAAAATTTGATGGTTAAAGAAAGCTATAACACAATTGAAGTGCTTGTGTTTTTTTGAAATTGTTGATCATTGATGCAATTTTGACTTTGAAAATACGACTAAGAATTTAGGTCTATCTTCTGATCTCTATAAGCTTAGCATGTTTTAAATCTCATGCCATTGTGGGTTACATGTAAATGTAATAAATAAATTTAGAGGACCATAAAATTTACATATTGTCATGGCATCATGATAATGTTTAAGTGTATATTGTGGACTATTTGTATAAATCAATAGCAATATTATTAATTTAACTATTCCACTCATGTTTGTTATTTTTCCTTTGGCATAAGCTTCATGAGTTTTTGAATACATTACTGATCAGAGGTTCGAAAGTTACACTTAATGTGATCTACTCATTCTTCTTCGACGCATGCATATGTATCAATGATAAATTATTGATATAAAGGATCATGTTAGACTAGGTTGGTCAAACTTAAGTCAAAGGCTTCTTTTGATCTTCACAATGAAGATTGATAGGTACAATATCTTGTTTCAATTTTGTTTTTGTAGTTTCTAAGTTAGGTTTACATTGAAAGTTGGATGGAAGTCTAAATCTTTAGCATTGAGTAAGGCATCTGAATTCACAGTCAAAATCCTATAAATTGTGATCGCGACCTTGCAATAAGGATTGATGAACTTGGGCCAAATGAATTCATAGAGGAAATCACAGTTGTGATCCAGCCGAGGAAGACTTGAATAACACACAGGGATATTCGCGGTGGTGTTCGCATCCAGAGTCACAAACGCAGATTTTATAGCTGAAAAGAGGGAACAGAGTCTGCAACCATAACATGCCAAGTGTCCAAGACGATCATTAGGATATCAAAATTCATGAGGACGAAGCACCTGTTGCATTTGTGACCCAAGAGAGTGATTTCTCCTCACCAAATAGAAGAATTCACAGTTCATATAACTCCCAAGAAGAATCTCAATTGCGACCACGACTTTTAGTTGGTTAGTCAAATACAATGACTATATTTCTTAGAGCACTAATGGCAGAAGGACACATGGACTTGCTGTTAGACACAAAATAGTGTTCTCTACTATGATTTCGGTCTTCCCAATGCAATTGGAAATTTGCAACTGCGAAATGCTAATCACGACCGTAAAATCAGTCTGATAGGAATTTAAGGCAAAATTTGCCTAACTTACCTTGAAGATTTAGGCATAGTTTATTAGTAATGTCTCTTTGGTGGATGTTGCCTATAAATACTCCACCAAACATACATGAATACAAGAGAATTTCATTAATTGTAGCCAAACTCTTGCAAAATTACTTCACAACTTCTTATTCTTTGATTGTGAGTTATTGTTATTGGGTGTAAGCATTAAACACTATTGTATTTAGGTTGAGAGTTAGCTTAGCTATCAAAACTCTTGTTATAGGTTAAAGTGTGAGCCTGTGTAAAACACTTGAGTGAGGTTTTGTGCGAGCCTTAAAACAGAAATTGCAGGGTTGTGTGTGAGAGATCAAAACACATTGTACAAGTTTTGGTGTGAGCTTGGAAACACCATTTTAAGTTGAGTGAAACACCTAATAGTGAAGAATTGTGGAGTGGACATAGGGTTTATTAACGCTCGAACCACTATAAACATTATGTGTTCTTTCTTTTTACTCTTCTTCCTATCTCTAAACACCTCACATTCCTTCTAAATTTTTTAGTTTCTTGCCAATTGAACCTTACTTCTTGATGCTTAAGGGCCAATAAAGCTAAGTCTCCTTTCAAGCCTTAATTGCGTGAGAAAAGATCAATGACACAAGAAGGAATTCACATCCATCTCAAGCCATATTTTGATGGATCTGATTATACTCATTAGAAGTATAGGATGAAATATACTTAGACTGTGATGTGGTGGATCTATGGAACATCGTAATAAAAGAGTGGAAGCCACCTACTAAAACGGTTGATGGAAGTAAATAATTGATCCCAAGAGAAGAATGGATTGAAGCTCACAAGAGATCTAATGGAAGAAATAAAAGGGCTAAATCCTTCTTAGTTCTCTATCAAGAGAAGAAATAAAAAGAGTCTAACATTGCCTCATAGCTCATGGGACATGGAAGGCATTGGAAAACTACCATGAAGGCACTACATTAGTGAAGTCCAGCAGACTAGAGATGTATATGACTGAATATGAGCTATTTCTAATGAATGAAAATGAAAGCATCACATATTTAATGAATGGGCTCTTTTCGATTGTCACAAACATGAAGAAATTCAAAAGATTCTCACCAATCATGAGGTAAACTCAAATTTCTTAAATCTTTAGCTCTTGAAAAATTTGATGCCAGAGTTTGTAGCATATAAGAGTCAAATCCTGAGAATAAAAAAGTGCAAATTGATGTTCTTATAGGCAAACTTTTAACTCAAAAGCTAGCCTTGAAGAATGATAAAGAGATGAAAAAGATATGAGGGCAAGGAGATAAAACAAACAAAGCAGAAAAGAAAACTTTAGCTCTCAAATATTTATCCAAAGAAGAGGAACTAGAAGTTGTTTCAAGTGAGGAAGATAGTAATAAAGAAGAGGAAGAGTTGGTCATGCTTTCAAAAAGAACAAACGAGTGGATAAAGAGAAAAAAAAGATAGAAGAAACTTCAAGAAAGCAACTCCAAAACCTCAAGGAAAGAATGGGTGAGGTTACATGCTATGAGTATGGCAAACAAGGCCACATTAAGTATGACTGCCCTAAATTAAAGAAGATGAAGAAAAGGGACAAGGAGAAGAGGAAGGGCTTTAAAGCAACTTAGGATGATAGCTTAAGTGAAAAGGATGAAGAGGAGGAAGTTACAAATTTATGCTTCATGGCACAAGATGACTCTTCAAATGAGGTAAGCTCTTCACCCCATTTTTATGAAAATTATGATGATGTAAATGATAAGCTCTTAGAAGCTCTCACTTTGAGATGTGACAAATACAAGTCATAAATGAAATCTTACAAGAAAAAATGCTCCAAACTAGAGGATGAATTTAAATCCTTAAATAATATTGTAAGTGAGTTGAGGACTTTCAATGAAGAACTCAAGAAATCTATTGAGAGTCTCTCTAAATCATGTTCTTCTCTAAATTCCTCAAGAAAGGAAAATGATACCTTGAAAGGAGAAGTAATTGATCCATTTCTAAGTTTCATAATGGGAAGAAAGCTTTAAATACATTAATTGTATCTCAAAGACCTCATTTGGTTAGACATGGTCTTGGCTTCAATGAAGCCTCGTCATCATCTAATCCCTCTTTCACAACCTTCATTAGAGCCTCAACACCTCAAACATCTAGTATTGAGGTAGTTGGAAGGAAAAGTGCTCAAAGCATTAATCCACCATTGCCCAAGGGCAAAGGGAAGGCACATAAAGCCTCAAAGCCTATGCCAAAAAGGGCTAATCATACATATATTTACACCAAGAAACATGATCACCCCAACACTCATGGAAAGTTTACTTCAACACGTTACTATTCATGCTCATGCTCACACTCACATCATCATGGTATAAGAAATATCCCTACTCATACCAAAGCCATGTATGGAAGGAAGACTCATAACTCTAAACTCCAATGTCATTATTTCATAAAGCTTGGTCATATTAACATTTATTGTTATATTATAAAGGCTCATCTCAAATTGGAGGACCTTTCTAGGCCTAACCCCTTAGGACCAAAGTATGATTGGGTACCAAAACAAAAATGATTTATTTGTGTTGTGTAAGATTGTTTGGTAGCCACCATTGAAGGGAATGATTGACATATGGATAGTGGATGCTCAAAGCATATGACGAGCAACAAGAAGCTATTCATGGCCATAAAAGAGAAAAAAGGTGGTAATGTCACTTTTGAAAATAATGCCAAGGGTAAGGTAATTGGCATTGGCACTATTGGTAAGAATGGTTGTTCTCTCATTGATGACATTTTACTTTTAGATGACTATAACATAATTTGCTTAGTGTAAATTATGTGATAAAGGTAATAAAGTCACCTTTTGACCCTAGAGAATGTCGAGTTACCACTTTGGTGGATAAGAAGGTAGTCTTCAAGAGTAAGAGAAAGGGCAATAACTATCTAATTGACTTAGACAATTTGGCTAACCATTCTTTCAAGTGTCTTGTGTCACTTAACAATGAAGCTTGGCTTTGGCATAGAAGACTTGGACATTCTAGCATGGAGGCTTTACAATGCTTATCAAAAGGAAAACTAGTGGAAAAAGGTCTTTCTAAGCTAAAATTCTCTAAAGACAAGACATATCGACCATGCCAAATGGGAAAGCAACATCAATCCACTTTCAAAGCAAAGAATGTTGTAAATATATCTAGACCTTTTCAACATATCTATATGGACTTTATAGAACCTACTAGAAGTGCTAGTTTAGGTGGAAAATATTATGGACTTGTCCTAGTGGATGACTACTTTGGGGATCCTTTCTAGCTCATAAGCATGATACCTTTGATGCTTTCAAAAGTTTTGCAAAAAGAGTTCAAAATGAAAAAGGTTACTTCATTTCTTATATAAAGAGTGACCATGGAAAAGAATTTCAAAATGAATTTTTTGAATCTTATTGCTTAGAGAATAAGATTTTTCATAACTTTTCAAATCCTATAACACCATAACAAAATGGTATTGTAGAGAGGAAAAATAAAACACTAGTAAAGCTAGCCAGAATTATGCTCAATGAGTATTCATTAGCTAATTACTTTTGGGCTGAAGCTATCAATACTATGTGTTACATTGCATCGTGTTTTCAAAAGACCCATTCTTAATAAAACTTCTTATGAGCTTTAGAATGGTAGAAAGCCTAAGTTGTCATACCTAAGAGTGTTTGGATGCAAGTGCTACATCTTAAATATGAAGGATAATCTTGAAAAATTTGATTCAAAAATCAATAAAGGTATTTTCCCAGGATGTTCCACCTCTAACAAAGCCTATAGAGTTTTCAACAAGAGTACTATAGTTGTTAAAGAGATTATGAATATTGTGTTTGATGAATCTAGTAAACTTGATCTTGGGAAATGTTCACCATTTCCAACTCTTCATTACTCCAATTCTAGTTGTTTCTAGCTGTTTTCACAACCTTCAAATGGCTATATAAACCTCTTAAATAGTAATTTTTATCACTTCATTCTATTCCAAATCAATTATCTCTTTCCACATTCTCTAAATTCTCCAAATCTCTCTACTTTCTCAATGGCTTCTAAAAAGATATCTAGAGCAGAGAAGCGTAAGGTAGTAGCCCAACCATCTGCACCTATAACCCTTCATCTTATGAAAGGAATGAGAAAGGAGGAGAAGGAACAATTCAAAGCCAACTCTTCCAAAATCATCCTCTCAAACAAAATACCATCTACCTTTTTGCTGGAGACCCTTGGGATCAACAACGAGATATAAGCATTCCTCTCTAACTTGGGATGCAACGAGTTCATCTTTCGGGATGAACTAGGTTACGAGGAAGTCATGAGGGAATTCATGTGCACGGTGACACTAAGTCGCAAAGCAGAATCACGAGCTGGGCAATATGGGTTAGTATTTCGTGCTTTCGGGGATCCTTATTTTATTACTTTTGAGCAATTGTCAAACCTCTTTAACCTTTAAGTCGAAGAAAATATCCCATTCATTATCTTCGCACTCGACGTAATCTATTTTGAGTTTTGGCTCGAAATTTCAATTGAGACCAAACATGTCCGAAAAACTTCCCTAGTCAAATACATCAAAACCCTCCCCTTTTAGATACTCCATCATATCATCACCTTTTCAATAAATGCTAGAGGTGATGGTAATGAGAAAGTGTCTCAAAAGGATTTAGCCTTTTTATTCTGCCTTGTTAAAAATAAACTTATCCAAACTAGTTACTATCTTGTGGATCAATTAATCCATATGAGCACTAAACCAAAGAGCCAATACCTCCTCTCATCATATGTAACAACAATCTACCGCTTTGTTGGAGCTCTTACTGAGGAAATGAGAAATTCCTCACTAAGAAACTCCTAGCTTTTCAAAACTTCCTTGACCTCACCTACTTGATAAATGCCAAAGCCATACACCCATACATATATGCATATACCTTGGGTGCCTTTGGGGCCAAGAAGATGCAGATATCTCAAGCCTCTAAAAGGAATAGGCTTATCATTGAAAAAGAAAGCCTACCAGTCCTTCCTCCTCAACCAAAACCCAAAACCAAATTATCTCTTGCCACCATCAACCACAAGTTAGACAAGATGATGAGAATGGTGAATAGGAGATTCCTTCTCATCTGCCACCTTCAAAGTGATATGGTTGATTTACAAGAGAAATTGGGTGTTCCTCCTTGCCATTTTTCTAATTTTGTTGAGTATGAGGATACCCCAAAAGAGGAAGGCAATGACGAAGTTAAGGAAGACGATGAAGCTAAAGGCGGAGGCAACGAAGATGAGGAAGATATTTCTGGACATGATGATGACTCTTTAATATTCTAGAATAGGCTTTCTTTGTATTTTCTCTTTGTTTTATTAATGTAAAGTTGTTAATCCCATAACTTGCTTATAAGTAAATAAAGATGCTTGTTTTTTGAAATTCTTTATCTTATGTGATTGATTGCATTTACCTTTATGATTGCAATTCTTATGTCTTTGCTCCTTATGAACACTTATCTATTTGTTATGCATGTGTTTTTTTTCCTTTATAAACCCTCTTTTTGATCTTGTTAAAGGGGGAGAGAAAGAATCAAGAAAGAATCTAATGGGGAGAGAAAATAATTTACAAGTAAATAGCATAAGTTAAGGGGGAGCATTGTAGTCATACTTAGAAATTTCACTTTGATTAGTTAAATGTCATACTTAGAAATTTCACTTTGTTCTTTGTCTAGAAATTTTTAAGTATTCATTGAATCATTTACCATTCCAACTTCATAACTTCAAAACTCATGCATTTATTTTCCCTTGGGATCAAACTAAGTTGTCAAAATAAAAAAGGGGAAAATTGTTGGACTAGGTTGGTTTAACCTTAGTCATGGACCTCTTTTGATCTCGATAATAAAGATTAATCAATTCTAATAATTTCATTAAGTGTTGTTTTAAAGATTATAAGTTAGATTTTTCATTAGAAGTAGGATGAAATTCAAAATCTCCAATCATGTAAAGATCATCCAAATTCGTGGTATGTGTATGGTAAATCACAACAGCAAATCAATCACAAAAAAGGATGAAGCTAGGCCATAGAAATTTGTGGACTATTTCGTTGTTATGAACCATCAAAAGACTGCAAAGCCTTAGTCATAGAGGAATTCATGGTAAGTGTCGCAACAAGGTCACGACTGTGATTTTTATAGTGACAATAAAGGGAACCAAAGGCATAACCACAACGTGCCAGGTGTCTCAAGTGTCTATTAAAAGATTAAAAATCATGAGGGCAAAAATTTGATAGCAACTGTAACTCAAGAAGTTGAAGCTTCCTCATCAAAATAAAGGAATTCACGGTCTCAGTGGCGCCCAAGACTTAGGTATCTCGCGATCTCAAGTTTTGATAGTGGTTAGAACATAACGACTATATTTTCCTAGACAACCAATGAAATGCTAACACGTGGACTAGCCGTTAGACACAGATAGAGTTTTTCGCCAAAATTTTTAGCTCCACAATGTTGGAAATTTGCAACCGCGACTTCCACCTAACAAGCATTTAATACAAAATCTGCCTACCAGATCTTGGAGATTTGTTGATAGTTTTAGTCCAACGTATCTTTGGTGGATATGAGTTATAAATACTCTACCAAACAAAAGTAAATGCAAGAGAATTCATTAATTTATAACCAATCTCTTGCCAATTTGCTGCTCATTCATTCAATTCTCATTTATGTGCTTGTGATTGTTTGGTATGAACAATTAACACCCTTATAAGAGGTTTTAGTGTAAGCCTTGAAAACACTTGTGAGAGGTTTTAGTGTAAGCCTTGAAAACACTTGTAAGAGGTTTTTGTGTGAGCCTAGAAAACACAAGGTGTGAGGTTGTTATGTGAGCCATAAACACAAGTTGTAAAAGTTTGGTATGAGCTTGGAAACACCTATTGAGTTGAGTGAAATACCTAATTGTAGAGAATTGGGGAGTGGACATAGGGTTAGTTAACACTCGAACCACTATAAACACTTATGTCAATTTCTTTCTTCCCCTACTCATCTTCTTAAACATATTAACCCTCTTTTTAATTTGTACATAGAGCACCAATTCAACCTCCCCCCTTCTTAGTGCCCTAACCAACATCCATTATGCTTGAAAGTGTCAAAGATCTCTAGAAAATTAACAATGTGTGAATTGAGATCATCACTTGGTTGCCCACTAAGTTAGATACTAGTTTGAATCATCTAGATGATTGTCGACTTGATTTTGAAGTTGTTGGCTTGGATTGTCGGCTTATTAATACAAAAACTAGCTCCATCAATTGTTGGATAAACATAGTCAAAAAGAGTTCGATTGGCATTCTTCGGATTCGTCATTCTATCTTCAACTTGATCTTGCTCTTTACCTTTGTTACCTTTTTGGTGTATATTGAAAGTTCTTCCTATTTCAAGATTAAATAACACTAGTACATGTCATGCACTAATCAAACAAAACAATTAATAATAAAAAATTATATTAAAAAACAAAAAAATCCAAATTAACCAAGATTAACAAGTTCTAATATTATTGTCAAATTAAATCTCTAGTAATGGCTCCAAAAAACTTGATAGCTGAAATTTAAATGATCCTAGCAAGTGCACTAGTTATCAAGTAGTAAAAAGATATTGTTTCCATGAGGATTTAATAAAATAAGTACTAAAACTATAATCAACATATGATTAATTGGACAATCAAATTTAAGAGAATAATTAAACTATGAAAATTCAAATAAATAAAATGTAAAAATTTAAAGACTAAAAGCAAATAAAAGGAAATTAATAATTAATTAAATTTGCACCAATCAAATTTAAAGAGCTAAGACTATTAGTCCACTTAATCATTCTCATAGATTTCAATTTATTAAATTTAACCAAGATAAGTCATTATTTTCATAAGCTAAATTTTTTCCTTAAATTGCTTAATATTCCCTCTTAAGATATATTAATCCTACTCTTATCAAGTTATAAAGTTCTAAAGATAGAAAACGCATTAAATTCTGTGAAAAACTTATAAAATCATATTAATCATGTATATATACTCCTATATGCCATTCAATTCACACCATAAAGTATTTGATCAATTACGTAAAATCCTTTCCTAATTTATTCGCATAAAATAAATAAATCAAGTGGTGGTCAATTCTTAATAGCATTAAGTAGAATAATTCATGGACAACATAAAAATAAAAATATCTTGATTAAATAAAATAAAATCAATCCATTGTTGTAATAAGGCTTCCCATAGCCTTCGATACAAGAAAATTATCTCATAAATAAGAAAATAAAACTAAAAAGAAGAAGAAAAAGAAGAAAAAGACTCATGAGTTCACAATGGAAGAGAAGATTATCTCTAATTAAGATAGGTTGCCTTTTTCCTTTTGCTCTCCCTGCTTTTCTTTCTCCTCCATATAAGAAAAGGGACTTTTATTTATAACACAACAATGTCTTTCAAAAATCTTCCAAAAATCCCTAGAGGAATTAGCTTCCTAATTAGTTTTGGATAATATCAAAAAAAGATTGAAATCTAAGGTAAATCTCCTAAATAGGATAGGATCTATTATAGAAATCAAGCTAAAAAGTAGCTCCTTGTTCTCTTAAATTTGTTAGTCTCCGATTGGTAAGTCATGCCAACACCTTATCAAAGTAAGTCTTCTGCTGCAAATTGCACTTCACCTTTTTTTGCCCTAAAATTGAAGAATCATGCATTTTGATATCTAGTCTCCCATTTTCAACCCTAATGCACTTGAAATATCAAATTTAAATTTCTTGAATTTAAAATTCATTTAAAGTTGGAAATTAAGCACACAATATGAAAAAAATCATCACTTTTAAAATATGCACTTTTATGCCTTATCATGGGCTTGAGGCCCATAATGAATCATGCATTATAAAAGCTAAGGAAATCCTAACCTTAAAAAACTCCAACACTATCCAAGTCATCGATGCCTAATCCCAGCCGTTTAAGAGCCCTTATTTAAACAACCATATTAGTAAGCAATTGCCCCCTCATTCCTCTTTTTTCCCTAGTTCCTAAATCAAGAGACCCCTTGAACAACCTCCTCCACCAACTAAACCTTAAATTTCCTAATTCAATTTACTCCATATGCTCCATACACAGTTCGTGCAATTCAAATCCTCCTTCTCTTCACCATCTTCATTTGTTATCCATAACCAGTCTTCCCTTCATCTGCCCTTGCCCTATTAATCTCTCGCTCATCTTATACCCTCATCAATCAACTACATTTTTCGTATAATGGGAATGCTAACTCATTATTGTACTTGTAATTTAAAAGAAACTGCCTAGTTTCACCCTTATTCTTTGCTCATTAACATTGATTTTGCATTGGGGCCATGCGCTTATCATATGCTTCAGTCAAACTATTGATATCCCTTTCCTAATTCCTTTTTTCTTATGACCACCAACCTAGTACCATCTCTACCATTCTTGCAACCTCGTTTGAGGAGAATCAAGCACCCATCCATCCAAGTAAGCCTTATGAATTTTCTTATATGAAAGAGCACTGCATATTCATTTTCGTCAATCGTAATCATATATGGAGGAAAAGATCCCATCTCGACAAGAAGCTAAGTCCCCTAAATAGTGTTTTATCATTTTTATATGTTGAAGTTAATTTGTTGATTGCTACTGAAATATAAACAATAATTATAAATCAACAGTTTAAGCACACCCTAAAAATAACTAATTTTATGATTTTCCTTAATCATGGTCTCAATATAGTAGTACCAAATTTTGATTGACTATTACACGTCGTATTAGGAAAATATACATCTAACTCTCCTTGCTTATACAAACAAATTTATTCTAGTTAATATATTATTGTAAATTCTTTTCTCCTTTTTTGAGCACGTGAAACACATAATATAAACACTTAGTTAAATTATGTTGTACTCATCACACACTTCCTTCATTTCCCTTATACATAAGCTACCTTTTTTTTTTTTTTTTGTTGAGGAGAAGATTATCTCACTAATGTTGCTAACTAATTTTGTTTTGCATCTTGGCACATACATGCAGTTGCCTTCTATTCAATTTGATGTTGTGGACAAAGTGCAAAGCTAGTGGATTCAAGAGTTGTTTGCCCTTTCCTCTACCTAATTGCTTGATCATAATAACATCAACCCCTTTTTTGAGGGCCAAGGGATTGCACATGAAAATGACCAACACAAATATGTTTGTGAAGGGAGCAGTATCAAAGAAGCATGCATTAACATTCTACAGAAAAGCTAAGTAATAGTCTACTTTTAAAAAAAAAAATTCTATTCCTTTTTATTTTATGTAGACTTAAAGATATTTCATCTAACATGTACTCCATGCAGTTTTTCTCAAGGTTGAGCTATAATAAATTGAATGGTTTCCATATATACTTTTCTTAGATTAAGTTTTGCCTAAATTATACTAGTGAAGCTAGTTAAACTAATATAATAGGTCAAAACTATTAAATTTCATTGAATAACAATTGCTAACCCAATTAAAGGTTACTTATAATTAGAAGACAAATCTCTAAGGAACCAACACACCTAAGAGAAGAGAGTAGTTTATGCACCTAAGGGGCAGTAAAAATTTAATATATATAACAATGAAACAAAGAAAACCATCAAACATAAATATTAAGAAATCTCAATAATAGACTAAACAAATAAAACAATGTTGATTTTTGCTATATTTGCTAGAGCACAAAAGAAAATATTCAAATGCCTATATACTTCCATTCAATTATTAATCTGCCATGATAAAGATTACTTACTTTTCATTCTCTCAAACTTAACACTCATGCTTCAACTCACGTTTATTAATTAGAGGTTGGAATATCCCAATTATGCATTATTTTTTACATAATAAATCAGTTAACATGAATCTAATTTTTTTTTTTATGGATAGAATAAAATAGTATAAATATATTATTGTAATGGATCAATCTCTTAAAAGTATCTCAAATAGTTCGCCACTCTTCAGAAGAAAAGTAACATGGTCCAACATTTTTTAAAAGATAATATTCATTAAATATAATGAACTTATGACATAGTAAATGTCAAGTCATGAATGGGATTTTAGGTTGATTAGGTAAGAAAAAAAAGATAGCACTAATTACATAATCAATCCAAAATAGATTAAACAGATAAAACTTTCTGATGTTTGAAAGATAAGACATTGTAGAGCATAGTATAGTCAAAAGGTCTTGCAAATGTGTTACTCAATAAATAAACAGATGGTAACCATGCTATTAATCACTATGAATTAAACAACAAATAACCAAGCTATTAATCCCTGTGAATTACATAATAAATATAAATAAAAAAACTAGTGAAATATATAGAAAAATTACTCCACATTTTAATTAAATTTAGAGATTTTTTTTTTTTGCTCTAAGACACCATTAACCTGAAATTTACTAATAAATAATTTGCATTGCATTGCAAGAGTAGAAGAGAAAAATCTTAGGAAAACTACATCATTTAAGAGCAAGATAGAGGGAGGGTAAAATCCGACAAAATAGGTTCTTTTCATATGGAATGAGGTTGCATGGATTGTAGAAGAACATAATATCCAAACAAGCAACCTTGCCATTCAAATGACATCATTTCTAAAAAGGAAAACATGGGTTGTTTATATTATAAAGGCTAATAAAACAACTCTAAAGCCACATGTCCCTACGATGCCACTTTGGATGGAAACATACGATGGTTGTGAGTACTGGGTTTTAGGCCTTAAGATACAAGCCCAATGATGAAAATCACTAGAATTATTCCCAATAACGTTAGAAGAATTACAAAAGGAAGAAAAACAAGGCCTTAGGAAACCTTGCATTGAGCCCCTAAAGCTATACACAAGCCCATAAAGCCAAAAGCCTAAAGTTGTCCAGTGTTGATTAGTTGACTGTAGTACCTACTAAGCTTGGTTGTTCAACCATGCACTTGGCTGTGTAGCCAAGCCTTAAATCGTAATCCATGGACCATTTTAGAGCCTAGTCGCCTTAAAACATTATGGTTGTACAGTCAAGCAAGAAGGTTGTACAACCCTCTAAGAAACCCTAATTCTATAACTTTCATGGTCTTGTCTATGATTGGATTTGAATACCATGTAACCAAAACCATTCCAAGCTCTGATGCACCTTTCTTCCTCCATAAATTCCACACCATTTGAAGAGGAGGGAGAGGCTTGGATAACCTTAAGGAAACTCTGCTAAAATCTCTCCATAAACATCCTAAAATCTAGAAGACTCAAGCCTGAACCCATTCATACTAAATCCCAGGGTAGAACAAGGTCCATTGTCTTGCATTCATAAGCATTCTTAGAGGATTAACTTAAAGTTGTGAGCTTATAAAGGCAAAGAAAAAATTAGAAGCATTCAATTGGGTCCCTCAATGCCTATTCTTCTTTTTCTTTTTTTTCTTTCAAAAACTCAATTTTGGTAGGCTGTACAGACTTCATATAGTTTGTACAACCAACCAAGTAGGTTGTAGAGATCACTAGTTGGTTTGTACAACCCACTTTGACTGATGAGAGATTGTAAATTTTATATTCTTCCCCATTTAAAATTTATCATTTCTAAGGCTTTTTTAATGATCCTTTAGAGTTCCATTAACAAAATAAGGGTAGGTCTCATGACTCAGTACCGTTATTCATCTAAATAATGCAATAAGTACCAATTATAAAATCCATTTTTATGATTTTTTATGTTTCAAAATTTTATTTTTGGTTTGTTTAACCATCATTAAAAACTTTAGTTTTTATTTTGATTCCATCTTGGCCATGATCAAGTGAGGAACCTGTCACTCATAGGACCTTGAGAGTCTCATTATGGTTATTGTTATCTTTGATCAAATCTTTGAGCATGTTTATAAGTATGTACCTTAGCCTTATGTTTACCAATTTGTTGATTATCTTCCTAACCCTCCTAATGGTGAGATATGCCTATGGATGTTAAGCTATTTGAGAGCATTAAGGGGAAAGGTACAAATACCTTAGGATTACTTTTACATATAACTTTGCCTTAGGCCATTAATATCCTCTAAAGTCCTCCAAAGTGCCATTATGTCTTATATTTATGGTATCTTATATTATATAACTCATATGATCATGATTGCTTAGTGTGCCTCATGTGTGATTCATGTTATGTTGGGATGTTTATGGTTATGGACTTAGAAATATGCCTAGGTACCTTGACTTGAAGCCATGGTAAGGTTTTAGCATGAAGCTTGTTTTATTTATTTTGGTGTTTTTTTTACTTAATTCATGTTAATTACTAATTTATGTTTTTTTTTTAGATGTAGGTGTATATGTGAGCTTGATTATGAGAAATGGCCTTAATGGTCATTACCTTGAATAATGGAATGATGGATATGTCTGATTTCCCTTTTGCCATGATGCATGACCCCCTTCCCCTTTGAGCTTGATATGTGATGGATATGCATGAACTTCCTTTGCCATGAAGCATGACCCCCATTCCCTTTTGATATTGATTTTGGTGATATATTAATGTGATTAATTGGATTGTACTAGAAGCATGTTTACAGGCATTAATGGGACTAAGTAACAACATGGTTAAAGTGCTAAAAGGTGAACTAAAGATACTCGAAGGCTAGATCTAAATATTTGGATGGTTTGAGGGTGCCTAGCCTTTTCCCTAAGCCATATCCAATTTTAAACCCAATATATGATGGAGTAAAGATGAATTAGGCCTTTTAAATCACTTTGGTTCAGATTTCTCCTTGCCAAGATTCTTATCCTGACCAAAGTCGGGTAGTGACTCCATTCTTCTAGGGATGGTACCAATGTATCATCTTTCCTTAGTTCCTCATTGACCATTAAATTAAAAAAATGGCTTCAAACTCGTATGAGGCCGTAAGGATCTCATGTTAATCCAATCATATGCTATTTTTAAGGTTCTTACCAACATAAAACCTTAGCTTCTCAACCCTTCATTGGTTAATAAAAGAATAGAGTCATAAGCAAGATTCCACTTATTTGGCGAAAACTTGAGGGTGTTTATAATACCAACTCTACTGGGGATATAAAATTAACTTTGCGTTCAATCTTTGGTTCACTTTTTACCATATTAACTTTTGGTTAATTAGTCCATTTTTCATTTATATAGGCTCGACCCTTATGCATTAGGTCTGTCCTTATAGAAATCAATGAGTTCTCTAAACTTGAGACTTAAGCTCCATTCGGGCTTAGGAGATGGTGAGAAAGGTTCATCACTCATATGCTAAGTGTTTTCAAGTATATCAAATGGGGTGTATGATAATCATCCCCCAAGCTTGTATGAGCCATCAACTATAATAACCAACTCAACCATTTAGGTGTATGTAGAAGCCAATAGCATCTTAGAATAAGATACCCCTTTTTGTTTGCACTTATTCTTCAAGAGAAGGGTTGAAGTCCTTAAAAGAATAATGGTTAGGTCTTCCCCTATGTAAGTATCGTTGTTATCCTATTCACCCCGAATGTAATTACTCCACTCATGTAAATATTTATGTATTCCCACTATCTTGCTATGCAAAGAATTTTCATTTGATATGTAAATACTCATGTACATCCCTTACCTCTCTTGTAAAGATATCTTCTATTTCCTTGTACATTTTTTTTTCACTTTGGAGTAATGTAAAGAACTTTTTCTTGCTATACTCTTGTATCCCTATGTGTATGTGTTCTTTTAGGACATTAACCCTCTTTGGTTCAAAGTGACCGTGTACATTCTCTACCTCTTGTTAGTAGAAGAGTAAGACCCCTCCTAAGAAATAGCCTCTAGACTTTATGTGTGGGAGGAATAAGTTTAGAATTATCTTCTGCTAATAATCTGTGCATATCATGCATACATGCATTCATTACTTGTACATGTACCATATTAATAACCTTTGTCTTGTAACCATCATAGCTCTCCAAACCCTCATGAAAGAGAAGGGGCAACTAACTTGCTAGAAAAAGTAAGACGCTAAGCCCAATCTAAAAAGTTGAACCACTCATGAAACCTAATATACCACTAAAGATTTTAGAGAAGATAATGGTTGACTTTAATCACAAGATGGAGGAGAGGATTATCAAGAAGGTGACTAGAGGTGTTAATGAAATTCTAAAGAAGGGAGAAACCTCTTCTAATAGAATAAACAAGAGGAAGGCACCTATAGAGGCTCCTCTACCTATAGTGCTTGATGATCTAGAGTATCACAAGAGTAAGATGGCCAAGGAGGTGAGAAATACCACTATTGCTCTTGATAAGCCCATTGAAAATGAGAAAGAGATAACTCGATTCGATGACTTTGCTAAGGAACTAGAAAAGATCTAAAAGGCTTTAGGTGCTAAAGGTTTAGAGAAGGGAACTAATATTAGGGAATTGCTCGTTTATAGACTTGAGAAACTTCTAGTTAACTTTTATATGCCCAAACTTCCTAAGTTCACTAGAACTCAAGATGCCATTAATCACATCCACTCATATGTATTGATAGTAAAGACATTTGGGGTCCTTACTAATACCATGCTTGAGCTATCATTAGAAGGTCCACAAAGACATGGTATTACAACTTGCCTATGATAACTAGAGGAAGTTGGAAGGAGTTAACTAAACCTTTGAGAGACATTATACATTTAACTCAGCTTTGGAAGTCACTTTGTAAGATTTAAAATCATTGAAGCAAAAGACTAATGAAAGCTTTAATAATTGCATAAAGAGGTGGAGGAAACTAATTTTAGAAGTGACTACTAGACCTATAGAGAGAGAGGCAGTCAAGATGATCATAAGAGAGGCATAGCTAAGAATAGACACTAGGATCAAGGGTATGTTCAGGAGGAATTTTAAGGACCTTAGATATGTAAGTTTATAAGATAAGGAATGGAAGTCTAAGTTAAAGAGAAAATATAGAGAAAGGAAAAGTGCCCTATCCCAGTCTCAAGGCGAGGGAAAGAAGACAACTGATGTGAATGCAATAAGGGCTTTATGATAGTTTATAGATTTAGGAATCCCACTATCAAATTCATTTGAGAGACTACAAAAGAAAGGTGTACTGAAGCCTCTAGCATCAATACCACCTCCTAACCAAATACCAAGAGGATACAATGCTAATACATACTATGTTTTTCATTAAAGGGTTGGGCATAATACTAATGATTGTTATAGGCTAAAACATGAGATTCAGGATCTCATAGATAATAAGACAATTGTTACGCCTAATGCTAAAAGATCGAGTATAAGGGAAAATCCTCTCCTAAACTATCATAATGCTCCACCTCCTAACCAAGAGACATTTATTATAGATTCTAGGATCCTTGAGGAAGTTGTTATGGCCACCATTAATGAAGTACCAAAGGAGGTTGCCATTTTGGTTTCCACTATTATCCTAAGGGTAAGCTTCGATGAAGATTCATAGGAAGCTAAGAGGGAAAGAATGATTACATAATAGGAAGAGAGTGATCAAGAGAAAGAAGTAGGACAAGTGAATCATATAACTTAAAGTGGGAAGCATTACCCTAACAGAGAGGCTCCTAAGGAACTAAGAGTAAGGAAAGAAAATGATAAGATTGTCGCAAAGGAGAAGGAGGAAGATAACCCTATAGTGAAATAGTTAAAGGATATGCCAGCTTAGATCAATATGTAGAGTTCCTTATCACTTCCTCAGTGCATAAGAAGGCCATAGTGGAAGTTTTTACTGAGCCTGATCATTTCTAAGAAGGACACTTCGAAAGATATCATAATCTTGGTTATCATAAGGGGAAGATCATCTTTTTTTTAATGAAAAAAGATATGCCATCAGAAAGAATGGATCACAATTTAGCTTTGTTCATACAAGTTGTGATGAATAGGAAGCACACTCCATACATAATATTGGATGATGGATCTAAGATTCATATCTATCCATTGAAGCTTTTGCTTAAGTTTGGTGTCAGATAAGGATTTCGAGGCATTAAATAATGTCATTCGACCTTATGACAATAATATATGGTCGACTGCTAATGTATTAAAGATTATTGTAAAAATTGGGATTATGAAGGTGATGATCGAGTTTATGGTCTTAAATATCCCCATTACTTTTTTACTACTATTGGGAAGGCCATGGTACCACTTATCAAGAGGAGTGTCATCCATGATGCATAAGAAGGTTAAGATTCCTTACAAGGGTGAAGTGGTGACTATATACGTAAAAGTTGAAGAAATCCTATCAACATTAAGCATAATTGTGCTGCGCCTTAGAGGTTTTCAAGTTGCTAGAATTATAGATAAATGTGTTGACCCAAAGGTAATGGGAATCATGAAGAATATGAATTTTTCGCCAAGTCAATGATTGAGAAAGAATTCTATAGAAGTGTTAGAATTTCTAAAGATTCCAACTCAGAGTACTAAAAGAGGACTTGGTTATCATAGGAAAAGGTTTTAAGCTAAAAGTAAGAGGTCTACATTGGCCTTTCTTTGATTTCTTCAGGAAGGAAGTAGAAGTAGTAGGAGAAGTCGAGAAAGAAACCACTAACAAAGGTGAAAATCCTCAGGGTAAGGACACTATGGATGATCTGAAAAAGACATTTTTCATGTGGGAGTTAGGAAAATAGGTTATTTGAAATATGGGGATTTGTCAGATGAGGAAGATGAGAAAAAAAAGATAAAGAAGAAAGTGAAAAGGATTATAAAGGCAGAAAGCACTTAGGGATCAGAATAAACTGCAGTTTTTTTTAGCCCTCACACTACTTGGTCATGGAATGACAATTGGAAGTTTATCGAAGAGGAGTATGAATAGTATTTGCCAGCCAAGAGTTTTGGGCTACATATATGGATTTTGTGAAGAAGCCTGAGATTACTAATCAAGATGCCATTCTCTTGGATATACAATAGGAATATGCTATACTATAGAAAGTTCATAAAAGGCACATACACTGGGTTAACTATAATGGATATTGAAAATATTATTTGAGTTCCATCAAAGTCATGGGTGATGGAGAGAAGGCACAAGATCAGACACCATAAACCAAACAAGCTGAGTTGAAAGAGGTGTCCCTTTTTGAGAGCTTCTTGAAAATTGAATTGAGGGATAACCAAATGAAGCAAGACTTTGAAGCAGTTATGAAAGCAATGGCTAGTCCAGAATCTAAGAAAGGAACAAGCATAAAACATATTAGTGACTCAAACACAACTCAAGTGATTGATGAAAAAAGATTGTGACAAAAGAAAAGACTAATGCCTAAGAGACCTCTACCCATCTACCAAAAGAAGTTATCTTTCATGAAACTAATGATGTTCTCTTCTCTAATCTCTTTGAAGACAACGATGCATTTATTTCCATGCTTAAGGTAATGAATAACTAGATTGCTTATTTATGTGATGTGTTCCCTGATGGCAGTGTGCATAAGATATATCATTTCATGAGCATATTTAATATTAATTCTATGTATACCATTGCATTTGATATTGGCACATAGGAAAAACTAAAGATCTTACTCATTGTTAGTGATGTCACACCAGAGGAATAATAAAATTCAAGTTGTTCCTTAGTAAGTACCAAAAGGTCTTTGCTTAGACATATGAGGATATGTTGGGTTGATAAACGAATTACTAAACATAAAATTATGACTTGTTGGATTAAGCCGGTGAAACTTAAGTCAATACTCTCTTTTGATCTTGACAACATAGATTGAAAGGTTCTAACATCTTATGTAAGTGTTTTAGCTGCAAAAGTAAAGTTAGCATCTCATTGGAAGTTAAATGGAGAAAGAATCAAAATTGTCTCATGAATCATGATCGTTGTCTAAGGAAAAGTGAGACATAAACTATCTAGAAGGATTCACAGTCTAAATCATGATAGGCATTATGACCGCTACCTTCATATGGCTTTAGAGGGATTTCATGCAATTAACCAAACCGCTACCTTCTGTCTGACAAGCATTAATGCAGGATTTTACCTACCAATTTTGGCGATATGGACATAATTTTGTTTTTAACACCTCTTTATGGGAAAAACCTATAAATACTATACCAAATGGCCTTAAAAGCTAGATAATAACAAATATTGTTACCAAACTCTTACAAATTTATTTTGCAACTTTCTCTCTCATTAATTCTTTATAATTGAGTTGTTGAGGTTTGATGTAAGCCATTAAACACCATTAGGTCTAAGTCTTAGAAAGATCATTTTGAAGAAAACTCTTGTGTAAAAATCTTGTATAGGTTAAGTATAAGTCCTAGGAAAACACTTACAAGGTTGTGTGTGAGCCTTGTAAAACAATTGTAACTTAGGTGTAAGCTTGTGTAAAACATCACTTAGTGATAATGAAATACCTAATTAGTGAATTGGGGAGGATGTACCCCAATCACTATAAATCTTTGTGTCTTCTATTCTCCTACTCTTTATTTTAAACTAGCTTCTCTAACTTTGCCTCCAAAATTTAAAATTAGCCATTAATTCAACTCACTTTTTTAGTGCATAAAGGCCAATAAATGGTATTAGAGCCTAAACTCAAGTCAAGGCTTAATTTTATGAAAAAAGATCATGGCATAAGAAGGAATTCATTCACATCTCAAACCTTTCTTTGATGGATCTGACTATACTCATTAGAAGTATAACATGGAAATATACCTTAATAGTAATATGGTGGATTTATGGGACATTATTACTAAAGAATGGAAGCCAACCATTAAAGTAGTAGATGGTAGTGAAAAATTACACCTAAGAGAAGAATGGGTTGAAACTAATAGGAAGTCAAATGGGAAGAATAAGAGGTCAATGGAAATTCTCCTAAGCTCCATGTCAAGAGAAGTGATTGAAAGAGTCCAACATTATCAAACCACCTATACAATATGGAAGGCTATAGAAAACTACCATGAAGGTACAACTTTTATGAAATCTAGTAGATTAGAGATGTATGTAATTGAATAAGAGCTTTTCATAATGAACGAGAATGAATTTATCACTGACATGACAAAAAGAATTCTAGCGATTGTCAATAATATGAAGAAATATGAAAGAGTTCTCACCAACCATAAGGTAAACACTAAAATCCTTAAAATGCTTCCTATGGAGGAATTTTTGGGGCAAGGGTTTTATAGCATTCATGAGTCTAACTAATAGATTGGGAAAGTGCCAACCGATGTTCTTATTAGAAAACTTTACTCATGAGATGGTTCTCAAGAAGGATGAAGAAATGAACAAAATGAGAGCTCAATGAGGAAAAGGTGAAAAGAAGACACTTACTCTTAAATCTTCAAGTAAAGATAAATAGTGGGAAGAAAGCACTAGTGAAAGTGATGAAAGTGAGAAGGAAAAAGGAACTTGTTATGCTCTTAAGGAAGTCCAAGTAACTTATGAAGATGAGAAAATAAAGAATGAACCTAAAAAAGACATCATCATCCAACTTGAAAGGAAGAAGAATGAGGTGACTTGCTTTGAATGTGGGAAGCAAGGTCACATGAAATACAAATGTTCCAATATAAAAAAGAAGAAGAAGTGTCCAATAAGAAAAAGAAAAGCTTCAAAGCTACATGGGATGAAGATTCAAGTGAAGAAGATAAAGAAAAAGAGGTTGTTAACTTTCGTTTCATGGCTCAAAAGGAAAACTCACATGAGTTAAGTACTTTTTTTCATTCTTATAATGATTATGATGCATTTGAAGATGGGATGTTGATGATGAGCTTTTTAAAGACATGTCATTGTGATGTGATAAATATAAATAAAAAATGAAAATTTACAAGAAAAAATGTTTTAAACTCAAGGATGAATTTAAATGTTTAAATAATCTTGTAAATGACTTAAGAACTTCAAATGAAGAACTTAAGAAATCATTGGAAGATCTTTGTAAAACCACATCCTCCTTTGACTCTTTAAGAAAAGAAAATGATTTTTGAAAGGTGATGTCATTAAGTTAAGGTACTCCATCTCTAGATTTCACAAAGGGAAATAAGCTTTGGATACCTTTATTATATCTCAAATACCATCCTTTATAAGACATGGACATGGTTTCAATGGGGCCTCATCTTCCACATCCTCTCCTCTCATCTTCATTAGAGCGTTTACACCTCAAACTTTTAGTATGGAAGTGATTAGGAAGAAAAGTGCTTTAAGTGTTAAGCCTCCCATGCCTAAGGGCAAAGGAAAAGCTTCCAAAGGCTCTAGAGATAAGCTTCAAAGAGCAAATAATGCATATATGTATACAAAGAGGCATGCTTAAAAGCACATATATAAAAAAATCTCTTTTATTCCTCACGATTCTTGCACATATATGCATTCATATAGCTAAAGTGTGAGAAGGCCTCCTACTAACATTAAGGTTGCCCATAGGATAAAGACTTATAAGACCAAACTCCAATGTCATTATTGTATGAAGTTGGGCACATAAATGTGTTTTGGTATATTTGGAAGGACATCTCAAATTAGAGTACCTTTCAAAGACTGACCTCCAAGGACTTAAGTATGTTTGGGTACCGAAACAAAGGTGAAACGATTTTTTTTTTATAGAATTGCTTAAAAGCCACCAAGGAAGACAATGATTAGAGTATGGATAGTAGATGCTCAAAGCACACAATAAAAAATAAGAAGCTATTCACATCCATCAAAGAGAATATTATGAATGCTAAGGGAAGAATGTTTAGAGAACTTATAACCCCAAGGCATTGGACTCTCTCCTCTGTTTTGAATGATAACAAAATTATGGTTTTCAAGGATAACAAAACTATAACAAAGCTAAGAGAAGTTCTAATGTTTTATACTTTAGTGTTTTTAGATGATTTGAATAGAATATTAAAAGGGGAGATTATTTTGAATGCTAAGGGAAGAATGTTTGAAGAACATGTGAACCTTAGGCTTGAAAAACATTAAAAGGCTAGAACAAGTTCAATGGGTAAATCTAACGGGCATTGAACATCTCCTAACAGACGTTAGACCATTCAATGGCATTGAAGAATGAGCAATGGACATTGATTGGATGCTGCTTTTTTGCCAAAATATTTTGGACTTCACAACGAGCATTGTTCATTTGTAACGGGCATTGGAGAAGTGCTTCAAGTTTTGAAATCTAAAATGGGCATTGGCCTTTCTCAATAGGCATTGAAGGAGTTTTCAATGGACATCATGAATTAGTCAACGAGCATGGAAAGTAACCATGCAAAGTTTGAAAAATAGAGTACGAAGTTTAAGCTTTTTGGAAATGAACAACGAGCATTGTTCTTTTTCTAACAAGTGTTATAGTTGAAGCCAATGGACATTGAAAGACATTCAACAGGCATTTGATGTAACCATTACAAGTTCAACATATGTTGATGAAGAACAACAAGTGTTATCATTTATAATGGCTATTTTTGTAGAAAACCTATCAAACATAAAATCAATTATTCCAATGACTAGTTTTGAAGCTTGGCTATATAAAGAGAATTTTTAGAGTTTAGAAAGTTAGAGAAAAGGTTAGAAAACATTATGAACAAGTGTGAATACCGTTGTAACTTATTATGTAAACCTTTTAGGGTGTTGCTTTGTATTAGGTAGAGTGAGTTTATTCTTGTTACTCTTTTTAAGTGTAGGTTTTTCTTAAGGACTAATTGTATATTACCTGCCTAATTTGAGAGGTATAGACACTATTTGGATCTTTCCTTGCTAGTGGTTGTAAAGGTTGGTATTATGCATAGAAAATACCAAAGGGAAGGTTTTTCTCGAGCCTATAAAAATGAAGGTTCTTCTTAAGCTTGTAAAAGGGAAGGTTCTTCCTGAGCCTAGAAAAGTGAAGGTTGTGCATGAACCTTAAAAAGGGAAAGATTGTTCTTAAGCCTAAAAAGGAATAAAAAGCCTAAGTGAAAACATGGGGAGTGGAGTAGACACGCTATCGAACCACTATAAAAATCTATGTTTTTGCTTCTGTTATGGTTGTGTTTTTGTTTTTTATTACAGCGTAATTCACTTCCCCTAGGTTACCTCACTACCGCTTAGTTCAACATTTGGTATCAGGGCTTAACCTTTTTTGAAGCTTAAGTTCAAGAGGGATACAGTCATGGCAACCTTTAAGTCTTCTTCTTTTTGAAGCTTTCTAAAAAATAGACCAATTCAAACTAGAGGAAGCAATATGTCCATGGAGCTAGAAGACCACCATCAAAAGGAAAGAAGGAGAAGGTGTTTAATTAATTCCACATCCACAAGTGATGATGATTTCTCTTACAATAGAAAGATAAAGAAGATTAAGGCAAAAAAGAAAGCGAAAGATTGATGTTTAATGGCCATGAAGGATAAATCAAATAAGGGCTCTCCAAATGGGCCATGTGAATCTGATGATGAAATCGAAAACATGTTCACAGTAGAAAATCTAATTGAGGCCCTAAAAATAATAAATAATGACTTAGATAAATCTTTCTCCATAAATAAGATTTTGACAAAAGTAAATGAATTGTTAAAAAAATGAAATTTCCTCTATTTCTAAGAAAATGAGTTGTTAAAAAAATGAAACCTCTATTTCTAAAATTAAAGATGAGCTTTTAAATGAAGGTGATTGTTTGAGAACAAAAAAAGTGGAATTGCTTTTAAAAGCACTTTTCCTATATTCAAATGAAAGAGAATTCTTGAAAATGAAAATTAATGCTTTGGAAAGGGAAAATGAATAGTTGAACTTTAGAAATAAATTTTGTGAAACTCTTTCCAAACAAAATGATTATTTAAAAAAGGAGGTCTTGGATTTGAAAAACTCTATTTCCAATTTGATTAAAGGAAAATAAAATTTGGATTTACTTTTGGGCTCTCAAAGAGATACTAATGTGAAACATGACATTAGATATAATCATGCCTTTTCCTCTGCTTCTAAAAGTGTGTTTCTTAGAGCTTCACTTTCTAGAACACCTAGTCTCCAAGGTGTTGAATCACAAAGCTCTTCACAAAAGGTTATGCTAATGCAAAGCCTAAGAGCGCAACTCTAGCACATGCATACATTAAAAAGTCTAAGAAAAAGGCTAATCATGCTTATATGTAAACATCTCATAAGCTAAAAAGGCAGAATGTGCTACGTTTTGCACTTAGAAGAAAAAAAAAAAAACACATGATCACACTCATTTTAAGGTGCATATACAAAAGTCACATGTGCATAATCACAACTACTCTGACCTTCACTCTCAAAGGACAAAGGCAAATCATGCCTTTATTTATGGAACTAAGTATTGTAAGAATGCATAGGTTTTTTTACGTTTTAGGCACCAATTTTTTAGGATGCCACCTTACTTATGCTCCACACAAAAGCTTAAGAAAGCATCCATCTGATAATGCTTCCATTATGGAAAATATGGCCATAAAGCATACTTTTACTATGCTAGGTTAAGAGATGGTCAAATTTATATTACTAACCCCTATAGACCTCAGAGAAAATGTGTACTAAAGAAAACTTAATTTTGCAGGTTTGAAAGCTCCTCACCCTCTACTCATAATGGAGAAACAAATGGTGATTGGAGCTATAGAATTTACAGAAGAGATGTAGTTTATTTTGAAAAAGATCTTGTATTTTTTAGAAAAACACAATAATTGGTATCATTAACTATAATGTAATGATTTTCCTCTTTTTGTTTTTATTTAATATGCATTTGTTGAGGGGGAGTTTGTTTTATGAACCATCATAGGTATCAGTTTGATATTTTAGTTTACGAATCTCTAACAACTATCATTCTTTTCTTATTTTCCTCAATTTGTGAAGAAAACATGTAACCCTAATTTATGTTAACTCGATTTGTGTTTGAATATCTTAGGTGATTTATTAGAAGGAAGCATAAAGATAAAGGGAGTTTTTATTTGTTGTTTCTTTTGTATTTTTGCTATCATCTTGATTTCCTTATTTTCTTTAAGGAACTTGGTCTAGATTTTAGGAAAAGAATGTTTATATGTTTATAAGGAGGAGAAATTTTTTTGTAGTGGAGAATTTTTGTATCTTTTTGTCACGATAACAAAAATGGGAAGAAGTTTTGGATGCTTTGATTTGATGATTTGATTGTTTTGTTTGATATCACTTGCGTGCATTTCCTAACACTTGGTATCTTTTATGTGTTTAATAGCCAACAGTTGATATCTTATGTGGTACAACATTTGGTATCTTTTGTGGCTTATTAAGTAGCATACTTGGTATCAAGCCTTGTGTAGATATTCTAATAATTAGTATCAATCCTTATGTTGAATTGGCATCAAATCTTATATGGATATTTTGATTAGTATATATTTGGGTTGGTATCTTATTTATTGTTTTATGTTTTAACATTTGATATCTTTTATGTGTTTGAGTTTTGTATTTTTAGTATCGAAGCATCTTGGCTTTGTCATCATTCAAAAAAGGGGGAGATTATTATGAATGATAAGGGAAAAATGTTTGGCGAACATGTAACCCAAGGCATTGGACTCATTCCTCTACTTTGAATGATGTGTTTTGAATGATAACAAAAATATGGTTTTGAAGGGTAACAAAATTACAACAAAACTAAAAGAAGTTCTAATGTTTTATCTTTAGTGTTTTTAGATGATTTGAACAGACTTGACAAACATTAAAAGGGGATTCTTCTGAATGCTAGGGGGAGAATGTTTGGAGAACATGTGAACTTAAGACCTGAAAAATGTTAAACGACTAGAATAAGTTCAATAGGCATTGTGCAAATTCAACGGGCATTGAACATCTCCCAATAGGTATTGGACCATTCAACGGGCATTGAAGGATGAACAATGGATGTTGATTGGATGTTGTTGTTTTACCAAAGTCTTCTAAACCTTGCAATGGGTAATGTCCATTTGCAATAAGCATGAGAGAAGTGCTCTAGATTGAGCTATTCTTAACTTCACCATCAACATTGAAGTTTCGCAATGAGCATTGATCTGAGCAAGTAACAGATGTTTCATATTAGTAATAAGAGTGGAAAAGTGTCCAAGATTGAGCTAAAGTTTTTTGAACCTGAAATGAGCATTGACCCTTCTCAATAGACATTAAATGAGTTTTTAACGAGCATTATGAATTGCTCAATTAGCATGGAAAGCAACTGTACAAAGTTTGAAAAATAGAGCACGAAGTTTAAGCCTTCAGGAAATGAACAACATGCATTATTCTCTCTCTAACAGGCATTAAAAGACATTCAACAAGCATTAGAAGTAACCGTTACAAGTTCAATAGGTGTTAATGAAGAACAATGGGTGTTTTTATCTCTAATGACTAGTTTTACGAAAAAGCTATCAAACATAATATCAACTATTTCCAAGTGCTAGTTTCGGAGCGTAGCTATATAAGGAGCATTTTTAGAGTTTAGAAAGGTTAGAAAACAATATGAACAAATATGAATACCTTGTAAATCTTTATGCAAATCTTTTTTGGTGTTATTTTCTATTTGGGCAGAGTAAGTTTGTTTTTGTTACTCTTTTTGAGAGTAGGTTTTTCTTGAGCATTAATTATGTATTAGCTGCCTAATTTGAAAGGCATAGACACTGCTTAGATCTTTCTTTGCTATTGGTTGTAAAGGTTGGTATTGTTCTTAGAAAAATACCAAGGGAAAGGTTCTTTCTGAGCCACTAAAAGGGAAGGTTCTTCTTGAGCCTGAAAAAGAATAAAAAGGCCTAAGTGAAAACTTGGGAAGTGAGGTAGACACATTGTTAAGCCACTATAAAAATCTGTGTTTGATTTAGGTGTATGCTTCTATTATGGTTGTATTTTTATTTTTTATTACAACCCAATGCACCACCTCATGGGTTGCCTCATCACCATCAGTCCAATAAAGAAGTGTCATGGCAATGTCATATTTAGAAATAATGTCAAGGGTAAGGTAATTAGCATTGGAATCATTGGTAAGAAGAGTTGCTCTCTCATTAACAATGTGCTTTTAATTGATGGTTTGAAGCATAATTTATTGAGTATAAGTTAATTTTGTGATAAAGGTAACAAAGTCACCTGTAACCTTTGAGAATTATGGGTTACCACTTTAGTAGGTAAGAAAGTAGACTTTAAGGGTAAAAGGAGAGGCAATACTTATCTAATTGACTTAGGCAATCTAGCTAACTAATCCTTTAATTGTCTTATCTCTATTAATAATGAATCTTGGTTTTGGCATAGAAGACTTAGGCATGCTAGCATGGAAATTATATAACATCTATTAAAAGGAGAGCTAGTAGAAGGTCTTTTAAAGCTTAAGTATACCAAGGATAAGACATGTGGACCTTATCAAATGGGGAAGCAACACCAAGCATCCTACAAAGCCAAAAATGTTATAAATACTTCTAAGCCTCTTTAACTTATTCATATGGACTTAGTTGGACCCACTAGAAATGCTAGTCTTGGTGGAAAATATCATGCATTTGTGCTTGTTGATGACTACTCTATGTTCACTTGGGTTACCTTTTTTATGCATAAGAGTGATGTTGTGAATGCTCGAGGAAAAATGTTTGGAGAATATATGATCACAAGGCATTAGACTCACTCCTCTACTTTGAATGATATGTTTTGAATGATAACAAAACAATAATAAAACCAAGAGAAGTTCTAATGCTTCTACTTTAGTGCTTTTTAATGATTTGAAAAGACCCAATGAACATTAAAGGTGGAGATTATTGTGAATGTTAAAGGGAGAATGTTTGAAAAATGTGTGATCTCAAGACTCGATGAACGTTAAAGGATATGAACAAGTTCAATGGGCATTATGAAAATTCAACGAGCATTGAACATCTCTAATAGGCATTGGCAATCACGCAACATGCATTAAAGATGTGCTGCAAATGCCTAAGGACTTTTGAACCTCACAACAACCACTGTCCCTTTGCAATAGGCATTAGAGAAGTGCACCACGTTGAGTTGTGCTGGACCTCGCCACTGGCATTGAAGTTTCACAATGGATGTTGATTTGGCCTAGCAACAGGTGTTGCATATTTATAATAGGTGTTGGAAAAGTGTCCAAGCCTGAACTAAAGCTTATGAAACTCGAAATAGGCATTGGCCCTTCTGAACAAGAGTTGAAGGAGTTTATAACGGGCATTGTGAATTGCTCAACGAGGGTGAAAAATAATTATGCAAAGTTTGAAAAATAGAGCACGAAGTTCAAGCTTTCTACAAAAAGAACAATGAGCATTGTTCTTACTCTAACAAGCATTATAGTTAAAGCCAACATGCATTGAATAATAGAGAATGGGTGTTGGAAGTGACCATTAAACGTTTAATGAGGGTTGATGAGGAACAAAGTGTGTTGTCTCCTTTAATGACTAGTTTTGCAAAAAAGTTATCATACATAACATCAATTGTTCCAACGACTAGTTTTGGAATTTAGCTATATAAGCAACATTTTTGAAGAATAGAAGGGTTAGAAAATTTTGGAGAAACTTATGAAGAACTTGTAAATGTTTTAGCAAGTCTTTGTGCAAATCTTTTTTGGGTGTTGCTTGTATTTTGGGTAGAGTGAGATTACTTTGTTACTCTTTTTAAGAGTAGGTTTTCTTGAACACTAAAAATGTATTTGCCACCTATTTGAGAGGTATTGATATTGGTTGGATCTATCTCTGTTAGTGGTTGTAAAGATTGGTACTGTGCTTAGAAAAATACCAAGTGAAATGGTTATCCTTAAGCCTGTAAAAGGGAAAAGTTGTCTTTGAGCCTGTAAAAAGGAAAGGTTTTCCTTAAGCCTATAAAAAGGAAAGGTTCTTCTTTAGCATGGAAAAGGAAAGGTTTTGTTCTTGAGCCTAAAAAAAAGAATAGAAAGGCCTAAGTGAAAGCTTGGGGAGTGGAATAGGCAAGTTGCTAAAACACTAAATCCTTCTGTTGATTTATGTGTTTGTTGCTTCCGCTTTAGTTGTTTGTGTTTTATTTACAACCCAATTCATCCCCCTCTTAAATTGCCACATTTGCCACTCGGTACATCAATTGGTATTGAAGCCTAACCTCTTTTGAAGCTTCAGTGTAAGAGGGGCAGGATCATGGCAACCCAAATTAAGCATGAACCATAAAGACAATCAGTTGTGAGAACTTCTTTCTTTAATGGAACATACTACTAGTGTTGGAAAAGCATAATGTATTATTTTCTCATATGCAAATCCATTGAGTTGTAGAGAATTATAGAAAAAAGGTCCATATAGTCTAAAGAAAACACTTGCTGATATGACTCAAATAAAAAAGGACATTGATAAGATGTCTCATAAAGAAAAAAAGGCAAGTTACTAACAATGATAAGGTCATCCATATGATCTATTATGCCTTAAGCAAAACTAAGTACAACAAGGTGAACATAAAGTTAACTGCCAAGGAAATCTAGGAGGCATTGGAGATCACACATCAGGGAAAAATCAAGTCAAGGAAAATAAGATAGAGACCCTCATTTACCAGTATGAAACCTTCCTTATGAAGCCTAATGAAACAATCTCAAGGATATATGATTGGTTCATTAAGATAGTTAGAGAAATAAAAGCTCTTAGGAAGACATTCACCAATAAGGAACTTATAAAGAAGGTTCTGAGGTGTCTGCCAAAGGAATGACTTGGCAAGGTCACCTCTTTCAAGGATTCAAAGGACCTAAAGATCATGCGACTTGATAAGCTGTTGGGAAATCTCATTGACTATGAGATAAGCTTAAATAGAGAAGCTATATCCACATTTAGGGATGCAAATAAGAAAAAAAAGATTAGGATAACACTCAGAGCTACTTTCAAATTCCATAGCTCAGATGATGAAGAGCTAGATAAATAGCATATAGCCATCCTAACAAATAAATTCAGAAAAATGTTGAAGAAGAAAGGCAAAGGCAAGCTTGAGCTGATTGAATGCTATGGATGCGGAAGGCTTGGCCACATGAAAGAAGACTACCCAAAAGTTTGAGCTTAGAAGAAGGACAAGAAGAATAAGCAAGCCTATAAAACCACTTAGGACGAGTCTAATGCATGTGAACTAATTGTAGATGAAGAAGAGTGAATGACAAGGAGAAGAGAAAGAACCAATCTCTGCCTCATGGCTTAGAGGAGAGCTCTTTAAAATAGGTATGTTCTAGCATTTTTTTTAAATAGTGATTTAGATGAGAATGATCAAGAGTTAGAAACATGTTTATTATTGAAAATCCCATTAAAGCCCTAAAATCCACCAACAATGATCTTGATAAAAGTTTTGAAAGAAACAAAAATTGGAAAACTGAATTGGTGGAACTAAAGAAAAGTTTTGAGCTATTACGAAAGGAAAATGAGGCTTTGAACTAAGAAAATAAATTTTATGAAAGTGTGTCTTCTCAAAATGAGTGTTTCAAGAAAGAGATCTTAACTTTGAAGGATTCACTTGCCACTTTTACAAAAAGAAAAGAAAAACTTAATCTTATTTTAGGCTCTCAAAAGACTTCAAGAGATATACATGGCTTACGCTTTAATCATTTTAAACCTTCCACTTCAAAGCCAAAGTTTATGAGAGTTTCTACCAAAGCTAGAACTCCCTCACCTTCATCTAAATCACATATGCATAATCATAATTGTTCTCATCCTCACTCTCACAGACCAAATGCAAATTATGCCTTTATTTATAGAACTAGGCATGTCATAAATGCAAGAGTTCCTTCAAGTTTTAGGCACCAATCTTTTACGAAGCTAACTCACTTTTACTCTATATAAGAGTTGAAGAAAGCATTTATTTGGTAATGCTTTTATTATGGAAATTATGGCCATAAAGCATACTTCTATTATGTTAGATTAAGAGATGATAATGTTTATGCTACTAACCCCCATAGACCCAAAATGAAATGGATACTAAAAAAAGTTTAGTTTTACAGGTTTGAAAGGTCCTCACCTTATGTTCAAAATGGAGAATCAATGGTGATTAGAGCTACAAATTTTGAAGAGGAACTAATTTTTTTTTTTTTTTAAAAAAAAGATTTATATTTTTAGATAACGCAATAATTTGTATTATTAGAGAAAACAATATTTGGCATCAATTGGTATCAAATCAATTGGTATCATAAGCTGTAATGCATCTTTATCTCTTTTTTTGTCTTGTTTTACATGCTTTGGCTAAAGGGGAGCTTATATTTTAAATCATCATTGATATCAATTTGAGTTTTTAGTTTAGGAATCTCTAGTAACTATCTTTCTTTTCTTGCTTTCCTCAATACATGAAGAGAACATGTAACCTTAAGTTATGTAAACTAAATTTGTGTTTGAATATCTTTAGAGATTTGTTAAAAGGAACCAAATAGATAAGGGGAGTTTTCATTCTCTATTTATTTTATATTTTTGGTATTTTTCATGGTTGTTTTGTTTTTTAGGAAATTGGCCTAGATTTTAGGAAGCAAATTTTTGTATGTTTGTAAGGGGGAGAACATTTTTTTAAAAGGGAGAATTCTTATATATCTTTTTATCATGATCACAAAAAAGAGGAGAAGTTTTAGATGCTTTGATTGCTTTGGTATCACTTTTTGCATACCATAACACTTGGTATCATCCATGTTTTTAACATCCAACATTTGGTATCTTAAGCGGTATATTTGGTATCAAGTCTTGTGCGGATATTTTGAACTGGTATCAAACCTTGTGTTGAATTGGTATCATGCCTTGTATGGATATTTTAATTGGTATGTATTTTGTTTGGTATCTTTCTTATAGCTTTATGTTTATGTTTAAGTTTTGTATTTTTGGCATCAAAGCATCTTGGTTTTGTCATCATTCAAAAAAGGGGAGATTGTTGTGAATGCTAGGGGAAGAATGTTTGGAGAACATATTACCCCAAGGCATTAGACTCACTCATTTAATTTGAATGATGTGTTTTGAATGATAATAAAATTATAAAAAAAAACCAAGAGAAGTTTTAATGTTTATACTTTAGTATTTTTGGATGATTTGAACAGACCTAATGAACATTAAAAGAGAAGATTGTTATGAATGTTAGAGGGAAATATTTGGAGAACATTTGACCTCAAGGCCTGACAAATGTAAAGGGTCAGAATAAGTTCAATAGGCGTTGTGCAAGTTCAACAAGTGTTGAACATCTCCAATAAGCATTGGCAATCATTGAATAGGTATTGAAGATGTGTTGCAGATGCCTAGAGTCTTCTGGACCTTGCAATGGGCATTATCCCTTTGCAACAAGCATTGTAGAAGTGCTCCAAGTTTAGTTGTGCTGGACCTTGCCATGGGTGTTGAAGTTTTACAACAGACGTTGATCTGGCTTAGCAACAGATGTTGCATATTCATAACATGTGTTGTCCAAGCTTGAGCTAAAGCTTTTAAAACTCTAAACAGGCATTGGCCCTTCTCAATAGGCATTGAAGTAGTTTCTAATGGGCATTTCAAATTGCTCAACAGGCGTGAAAAATAACTATGCAAAGTTTAAAAAATAGAGCACCAAGTTCAAGTTTTCTGGAAAAGAATGACGTACATTGTTCTTGCTCCAACAGACATTGTAGTCAAAGCCAACAGGCATTGAATCATAGAGAATGGACATTAGAAGTGACCGTTTCAAGTTTAATGAGGGTTGATGATGAATAGTAGGTGTTGTCTCCTTTAATGACTAGTTTTGCAGAAAAGTTGTCAAACATGACATCAACTATTCCAATGACTAGTTTTGGAGTTTTGCTATATAAGGAGCATTTTTTAAGACCAAAATGGGTTAGAAAATTTTGAAGAAACCTTGTGAACAACTTGTAAACATTTTAGCAAGTCTTTGTACAAACCTATTTTGGGTGTTGTTTGTATTTTAGGTAGAGTGATATTACTTTGTTATTCCTTTTGAGAGTAGATTTTCTTGAGCATTAAAAGTGTATTTGCTGCCTATTTTAGAGGCATTAACATTAATTGGATCTATCTTTGCTAATGGCTGTAAAGGTTGGAATGTGCCTAGAAAAATACCAAGGGAAAGGTTATCATTGAGCCTGTAAAAGGGAAAGGTTGTCTTTGAGCCTGTAAAAAGGAAATGTTCTTCCTTAGCCTGAAAAAGAATAGAAAGGCCTAAGTGAAAGCTTAAGGAATGGAGTAGGCAAGTTGCCAAACCACTATAAATCTTTGTGTTGATTTGTGTGTTTGTTTTTTTTACCACTGTACAAAGAAAATATTTTATTGCGAATGAATAAGATATTAAGGAATTGTCCATGAGTAAAATCATAACTCTTGATGTAGGCTTTTTCCATATAAAAAGTGAATCTTTTATTACAATATAAGCAAAAGTGATGTAGATTATTGAAGAATCGAAGTTGATTTGCTTTATAAAAAGAAGATATCAATGAACTTCTATGAAATGGTTTCACGGGATTCAACCAATTGCCTTGATCATAGGATATCGTTGAGAAATAGGAATTTGTGTTATCAAAAGATTTCCTATGATTATTTCTGGTATGGAATGAGTCAATCATCCATTTTGGTATCTTATTGAGAAAAAAAGGTGATATTAGCCTGAAAAAGGGAAGGTTTTGTTCTTAACCCTAGAAAAAGAATATAAAAGCTTAAGTGAAAGCTTATGGAGTGGAGTAGGCAAGTTGATGAACTAATACAAATATTTATGTTGATTTGTATGCTTGTTGCTTCAGCATTAGTTGGTTGTGTTTTTATTTACAACCTAATTCACCCTCTTTGGTTGCCACATCTACCACTCGATAAATCAAGTGATGCATTTGAAGCCTTCAAAAGTTTTACTAAAGGTGTTCAAAATGAGAAAGTTTACTACATTTAATCTATTAGGAGTGACCATGGAAAAGAGTTCCAAAATGAAAGCTTTAAAAATTATTGTTTGGATAATGGGATTTTATAAAATTGCTCTACTCTTAGAACACCACAATAAAATGGTGTTGTAGAAAGGAAAGATAAAACTTTTGTAGATATGGCTAAATCCATCAATACCTCATGTTATATTGCAAATTGTGTTTTTAAAAGACCCATTTTAAATAAAACCTCTTATGATTTATGGAATGGTAGAAAGTCTAAGATTTCATACCTTAGAGTATTTGATTACAAATGCTATATTCTTAATACTAAGGATAACCTTGGAAATTTTGCTTCAAAAACTAATGAAGGCATTTTTCTTAGTTATTCCACCTCTATCAAAGCTTATAGGGTATTTAATAAAACTTCTATGGTAGCTGAAGAGTCTCTGAATGTTATGTTTAATGAATCTAGTAAATTTGATCTTCCAAAAGGTTCTCTTATTGATGATGTTGTAGGCAACTTTGAAAAGTTATAATTAAACTTAACATCTAAGGAAAATGTGGTTGATCTTGAAGATCATAAACCATCACAAGAGATAGAGCTAGGACAACCCCAATAAGAGGATAACGAAGCTCAAGAACTCCCCAAAGATTGGAGGTATTCCAAAGATCTAATCATTGGCAAAACATCTAAGGGAGTAAGTACTAGACTCTGTTACATGCATTTTTAGACAATAATCTTACTTTTGTTTCTCAAATTGAGCCAAAATCAATTGATAAGGTTCTTGATGATGAGAGTGAGGTGATTACTATGCAAAAAAAACTCAACTAATTTGAGAGAGACAACTTGTTCCTAAGCCTAAAGAACATTTAGTTATTGGCTGTAAGTAGGTGTTTACGAACAAGTTAAATGAGTAAGGTTTCATCACAAGGGAAAAAGCTAGATTGTTTGCAAAAGGTTTCAACCAAGAGAAAGACATTTACTATGGCGAAACATTTTCCCCCATTGTAAGATTAAAGGCCATTATAATTCTTTTAGCATTTGCATGTCATATGAATTTTAGACTTTTTCAAATGGATGTGAAAAGTGCATTTTTGTATGGTTTTATTGAGGAGGCAATTTATGTTGAACAATGTCTGGGTTTTGAATCTCATGATTTTCCAAACAATATTTTCAAACTTACTAAGTCCTTGTATAGTTTGAAATAAGCTCCAAGAGCTTAGTATGAAAGGCTTAGTCAATTCCTTTTAAAAAGAAGAGTTTGAAAAAAGCAAGGTTGACACTATATTATTTATGAAAAGGCATCACAAGGATACACTCATTGTGCAAATTTATGTTGATGATATTATATTTAGTACTACTAATGAATTTCTGTATGAAGAATTTACTAAGTGTATGACTAAGGAATTTGAGATGAGTATAATGGGTGAGCTCAAGTTCTTCCTTATTCTTCAAATCAAGCAAACCAAATAAGGCATCTTCATTAATCAAGCCAAATACACTAAGGAACTTCTCAAGATATTTGGCATGAAAGGATGCAAAGTAGCTAAGACTTTAATGAATGCATCAATAAAGCTTAATAAAGATGAATTGAGTAAACCTATTGATGAAAAGAACTATAGAGGTATGATTGACTCTCTCCTCCATCTTACCGCTTCTATACTCGATATTATGTATAGTGTTTGCTTATGTGCTAGGTTTTAATCTTGTCCTAAGGAATCACATTTACATGCGGTTAATGGAAATTTAAATATTGACATGGTACATTAGACTTAGGTTTGTGGTATCCTAGGAACTCATCTTTTAGTCTTCTTGGTTATTCAGATGTGGATTATGCCAGTAGTTTTTTAGATCAGAAGAGTACTTTTAGAACTTGCCAATTTATTGGTGAACATTTAGTTTCCTAGTTTAGCAAGAAGCAAAGTTTCAGCTGCCTTATCCACTACTAAAACAAAATATGGGTTGACGGGTTGTTCTTACACCTAAGTTCCTTAAATGAACCAACAACTCAAGGATTATGTGACAAAACAAGTGCAATAAATATTTCTAAAAACCCTATCCAACACTTAAAAAGTAAACATATTGACATTAAACATCATTTCCTTAGAGATCATATGCAAAATGATAATGTGATGTTAGAATTCATTAGCACTAACAACCAACTTACAAATATTTTTACCAAACCCCTTAATGAAGAAAGGATGAACTTCATTAAGAGGGAACTTGGGATACTTGATGGAAGCTCCCTACAGTGAAAATGGATCTCATAATATGCATATATTATTCATGATTGCTACTTATTAATTGTTTAATATGTGTAATTTTTGTAGGTCAATGATTTATTGTGTTTGTCATGTTAGATGAGTCAATTCATAGTGCACTTGAACTTTTCCATGTTCAATTGCATAAATTGATCATTAAGATATCAATTTTATCATACTAAGATTGGGCCATTTGTTTAAAACATCTTTTTAAAAATGTTTTCCAAAATTGACCACTAAATATGATTGAGACCTTAAGTTGTTGTCGCTACTTTGAAGTTAGTTCTATTTTCAAATTCTTTCACCAATTGTGCTCGTGACCTTAAGTCGCTACTTTGATAATTCAAATTTCAAATTTCAAACCATTGACCTTACACCTTTTTGACTTTTTTAATCCTTACTCACATTATTGGAAGATCACAATTGCGACACATGGTTCATAAACATGACTTAAGAGAACCCAATGGACATAAACCATTGGTTCTCTAAACAGTGCAACCATTCTACAAATGCATTTTTAACCATTTCTCTCCTATTTCAAACACATTTTCTACCTATTTAAATTCCATAAACTCCTTTCTTTTCACTTTTAGCCTCATCTCTCATTCAAACTCTTCTCTTTCTCTCAAGGGCATAGCCTAATCTTCATCCCCTCCTCCTATAACCTCCCTCCCTCTATATAAGATGAAAGGGATTAGAAAAAAGGAAAAGGAAAGATATAAAGCCAATAAAAAGAAGGTGATCCAACCCAATAAGATCCCTTCAAAATTTCTTCTCACTGCTCTCAACCTAGATGAAGAAATCAAGGGCTACCTAAATAATTTAGGGATGATTCAATTCATCTACTATGAAGAATCAGGGTATGAAAACATTGTGCGAGAGTTTATATGCATAATGCAAATGAGTAAATATACCTCTTTTCAATGAGGTATGTTTGGTTTGATGTTTATATGCTCTGGCAAAGAATTTTTCATCATCTATCCCCAATTGTGTTCCCTCTTCAATTTCTTAAATGAGGAGAATGCCCCCTCAACTTCTTACATGAACTTCATATTTTTTGAATTTTGGAGTTAAATCTCCATTGAAAAATTCCATGACCCAAAGAAATCCATGGCTAAAAACTTTTAAAACCCTACCTGTTTAGCTTTTTTATCATATTATCACCTTATCCATTGATGCAAGGGGTAACAACAATGAATAATTCTTCTACTTATCATTCCTCTATTACCTCCTCCTAAACAAGCAAGCCTATACAAATAGGTTATTATTTCATTAATCAATTAGAACACATAAGTTGAAAGCCTAAGTGCCAATTCCTCCTCCTATCTCATGTTACTTCCATCCATAGGCATATGAGAGCTTTGACTCTAAAAATTGAAGCACAACTTACCCCCACTCATCTTCTTCATGCCAATTTTCTTGATAACTTATCTTCTTAATGTTAAGGTAATCAAACCAAACACACATTAATACTTGCTAGGGGCTCAAGGAGTTAAACAACTAGAACTGCCTCAAGGCCCCAAGAGGAAGAGGTTAGTATTTAAAGAACCTCAAGAAGATGCATCATAAGAGGAACCACCATAAGACTTGAAAGTGAGACAAAAAGCATCCTCTTCTTCCAAATCATCTTTTAAACCTTCTTCTTTTGGCAAAGTCTTAAGGTTGTTGAAGAAAGCCCTTAAGATGCCTAACTTTCTTCAACATCTCTATGGAGACATAGTGGAGATCTGAGAGAAGCTTGGGATTCAGCCTTATCACCTTCTTGATTTTGCCTTTTCTGAGGATGAAATTAAGGAAAAAGTACCTCAAACACCACCAGTTGAAGAACAACCATAAGCACAAGGAAATGATGAAGAAGAAGTAAACGATGAAGAATTTGAAGGTGATGATGATGATAGCTTTCCAAATTTCTAGATTTTTTTTTTCCATTTTCATCTCTTCCTATTTCTCTTTATTTTAAGTTTTCATTTTTAAGCCCCTTGTAATGTGATCAAACATTTCAAATGTTCAAAATTTTGGTATTTCTTGTTATTTTTTTCTTAATGAAATGAGTGTTTAGTTTTTATCTTTATTGGTTGATTCGTGCCTTAAAATGCCTTAATTGTGATTACATTAGCTTAATGTATTTATTAGTCTTTTGTTTTTTTTTTTCTAACTTCCCTCTCTTTTTGATCTTGATGAAGATTGAGAACATATATGCAAAATATATGCAAAGATAAAATTGATTTGAGTATATTAAATTGATCTATATCAATAAAAATACAAGTAAATGGAAAGACTAGATAAAATATATTCTTTAAGTAATTAAAGGGGAGTATAAATTAAAAGGGAGCATTCATTTAACATTTAACATTGTCATTGATATACTTAATATGATCAAAACTAACCATGATACGCATATGTCCTTTGCACAATTGAAATAAAAAATAAAGAGATTATTGGACTAGGTCGGTCAAACTTAAGTCAAAACTCTCTTTTGATCTTGACAACATAGATTGAAAAGTTCTAACATCTTATCTAAGTGTTTTAGATGTAAAATTAAAGTTAGAATCTCATTAAAAGTTGAATGGAGAAAGAATCAAAATTGTCTCCTAAATCGCAGTCGCTACCAGTAAGTAGTGACCGTTATCCAAGGAAAAGTGAGACACAAACTGTCAAGAAGGATTTGTAGTCTAAGTCGTAGTAGGCATCATGATCGCTACCTTCATATGGCCTTGGAAGGTTTTCAAGCAACCAACTAGACCAAGCCATGTGCCATAGGATTTTGCCCATCAACTTTGGAGATATGAGTATAGTTTTGTTTGTAATGACTCTTTGGTGGGAGGAACCTTTAAATACTCCACCAAAAGGCCTTAAATGCTAGAGAATAGCAATTATTGTGGTCAAACTCTTATAAATTTATTTCTTAGCCTTCTTTTATTAATTTTTTATAATTTAGTTATTGTGGTGTAAGCCATTAAACACCATTGGGTCTGGGTTTTAGAGTGATTCTTATGAAGAAAACTTTTATATAGTTTAAGTGTGAGTCTAGGAAAAACACTTGTAATGTTGTGTGTGAGCTTTGTAAAACATAATTGTAAGTTAGATGTGAGCTTTGTAAAACACGACTTTGTGATAGTGAAATACCCAATTAATGAATTGAGGAGTGAATGTAGGGTTTGTTAATACCTAAAGCACTATAAATCCTTGTGTCTTTTGTTCTCTTACTCTTTCATTTAAACTAGCTTCTCTAACTTTGCCTTCAAAATTTAAAATTTGTCACCAATTTAACCCTTCTTTCTTAATGCATATGGGCCAACATGACTTATCTGTATATGAGACCGGTAAAATAGATGCTTTAAAGAATGAGATCATAGTGGGCCTAGCTAGTCAAAGAAGAAATAGCGAAGCAATTAAATACCAAGTTCCTGAAGATAGTTGATTGTCCAAAATGGCTAGCCAACATGGTGCTTATACAAAAAAAGGATAGGAAAGTAAGGATGTACATGGATTACAGGGACCTAAACTCAAAAGATGACTTCCATCTACCTTATATCGATGTGTTAGCAGATAGTGTTACGATGTATGTTAGTATTCCTAAATGGATAGATTCTCTAATTGTAATTAGATTCTCAAGATAACAAATGATAAGGTGAAGATAGATTTTATCACAAAGTGGGGAACATACTACTATAAAGTGATGTTGTTTAGATTGAAGAATTCAAAAGCAACATACTAATAATGGCAACTACTTTCTTCCATGACTTAACCCATAAAGAAGTGGAGGTGTATTAATGATGGACTTGATGGTAAAGTATGAGAAAAGGGAAGGACATTTTCGAGCCTTGGAAAATTTTTTGAAGAGAGTTAATGAGTAGAACCTAAGATTGAATCCCAAAAAGTGTGTGTTTAGAGTAATGTTAGGTAAATTATTAGGACATGTGGTACATGAGAAAGGCATTGAAATAGATCCAGATAAGTAAAGGCGATTTATGACGTGCCTACACCTAAGATAGAGAAGGAAGTCTAAAGCTTCTTAGGTCACCTACAGTACATCAACATATTCATAACAAGGCTTATTCCTATTTATGAATTGATATTTAAGAGAAAGGGCTAGCCGATGGAGTGGGATGAGCGATGCCATAAATCCTTTAATAAGGTAAAAGAATATTTGACTAACTTGTCAGTATTGAAACCTTTGAAGCCAGGAATGCTGCTAAGTTTATATTTGACGATAGAAAAAAGCTCTATATGGGCAATGTTGACATAAAAAGATTAGATGGGGAATGAAGAAACTATGTACTATCTTAGTAAGAAATTGCTTCCTTACAAGGAAAGATATAACTAAGTGAAGAAGACCTATGTGCACAAAGAAGCTAAAGCACTATTTTCAAGCATATTTAATTGGGGTTGTTTCAAAGCACAATCCAACCAAGTACTTGTATGAGGCCCTTTTCTTGACTGGAAAGTTAGCGAGATGGTTGTTATTGTTAACTGAATTTGATATCAAGTATGTAACTAAGAAAGTGATTAAGAGTTAGGCAATTATAGATTACCTAGTGTAACAACCTTTTGAAGAGGGAGAATCTAAGCTTCCTCAGTTCCTAGATGATTGATTAGGAGCAACTGAATCTTAAGGTTGGAGGGTGTACTATGATGGAGCAATGAATAAGAATGGGGTAGGTGTAGGGGTGATTTTGATATCACCAGAAAGAAAACCTTTCTTTATTGCCAAAAAGCTTGACTACAAAGTGACTAATAACATGGTGGAGTATGAAGCATGTGCATTTAGGTTAGAGCTTTCGATGCATAAAGGGGTCAAGACAATTGAAGTGTTTAGAAACTCATTATTAGTTATCTCCTACATGGCTAATTAAAAGAAAAGAGATGAAGCCCATATTTGGAGCACTTGAAGAGGTTAGTGCAAACTTTTTAGAGAATCATATTTCATCATTTATCATAGGAGGATAATGCAATGGTTAATGCCTGAGCAACTTTGGTTTCTATTTAGGATGAGCTAAAGGTAATGCCAATACAACAACTTGTCATGCTTAGGTCTATGACATCATGCCATGTTGACCAAATAATAATGCAAACAACGATGGAAAATCGTCCCTAGTACTACGATGTGCAAAGGTACTTAGAAAATGGTGGGTATCCTAAAGGGGCTGAAAAAAAGGACAAGGATGTGATTCAGATATTGGTATTGCAATTTATAGTTTATAATTGTGTGTTGCATAAGAAAATACTAAACGACGTCCATTTGATATGCTTAACAGATGAATAAATGGCTAGAGTCATGTAAGAAGAGCATGCATGGCAACCTCAATCACTTACCGTTAACTGAGTCGCAAAACCTGAGTTCACCCTAGTCATTTGTAGCATATGGGATAGATATGATTAAGGAAACCATGCCAACTTCTACAAGGGGGCATAAGAATATTGTAATAGTAGCTGATTATTTCTTGAAATATATAAAGGTTGAATATTTCAATAAGTTAGGGGCAAAGTAGACGACTCGATTCATTGAGAAAAACCTCATTTGTTGTTATAGGGTGCCACATCACATCGTTACAAATAATGGGATTCATTTTTAGGCTCAGGTTAAAGTAATCCTAAAAAAGTATGAAGTGACACGTCATAAATCATCAACTTATAGCCTACAAGCTAATGGAATGGTTGAGGTAACCAAAAACAATGTCAAAACCATTATTGCTAAGATGACAGAGACCTATAAGGATTAGTTTGAAAAGTTATCCTTTCACTATGGGAACTATAACAAGGATATCAATGAGAATGATGCCATACTCATTATGTATGGGTCAGAAGCTGTATTGCCAATTGAAATGAAGGTGAAGTCACTATGAATGTTAGTCAAATCAGAGATTCTTAAGTATTAGTGGGTGAGAAACAAATTTGAATAGTTGGCTTTTTAAATGAGAAAAGGTTAAATGCTCTTTACCACATCCATTTATATCAAGCTAGGATAATAAGAGAGTTAAAGCAACCCCCATAAGGGTCTGTTATCTAGTGTTAAAGGCGATTAGATCGCATGCTCAAAGCCCTCAAGGAAAGTTTAGATTGAACTAAGAGGGTCCTTATATAGTCAAATAGATACATTAAGGAGGTATAGTGAAATTGTCAAATATGAATGGGAACGAATTCTTTGAGCCAATAAACTTGGATAAGCTGAAGTAGTATTTCATGTGAAGATGTGAGAAAAAGTAAAATTAGCCTACCAAGTCAAAAACCCTTAAAGGTGGCTTACGCAAAAGTTACGACACAAAAAAACAAAAAAAAAGAAGAAAAATAGTTCACTAAGTCAAAATCTAAAAGGGTAGTTTAGGCTAAAATTAAGACATAAATATAATAAACAGAGCAAAAGGTGAGAGAGTACGGTTAGCCATTGGAGATTACTTATTAGAGGATGATGAAATAAAGGAAAGTAGGAGAAGAGTTGAAATGAAGGACAGAGAACTAATGAGACAGAGGCATCGAAGTGAGGCAATCGAATGATCTAATGTGCTAGTATTAAAAGTAGTGATCATGCATTCAATTAATGTATAATATGCAAAATGTAAATGATTCATGTTAAGCATAATATCATATGGAAATACATTTGTATAATTAAAGTAAATTTAGTTAAACATGTCTTCAAACCAAAACTAAATGTATGAAAGTTTCTTCCTGCAAAATTTCACTATTTGTTAAGGTTTTGGTAAGATGGAAGGATCCTTACATTTCTGAAAGTCACATAACCAGGCCATATAGTCAGTATCATCCTTAAGATTAGGATCCATACTAATGAAATAGTCATAAATGTGGCAATTGGCCTAGATAGCCTTAACCTTATCTAAGAAATGCTAAGACAATGGAACCTTAACAAAAAAAGGAAGGAAGCCTACTATATATTGAGGAGCACTAGACTAACGACGCATTTTGGCTAGATCATAGAAGGTGTCAGATACCAAGGCTGGAATAATCAAACAGTCCTCATATGTCCTTAAAGTAACTTATAAGAGTCTCCACCATGTGCAAGTTTAGCAAATATTACTTATAGTGATGTGATACATCCATTCAGTCCACTCATCCTTAGTGCCCACAAGGCTTGATAGGCAGCGACTTAGATGAAGTTGTACATAGTAAAGTCTCAAATCCACAGTAAGAGCAACTAATAAGCTCTACTCTCTTGCAGCCATATTTGATAAAAAATAAAATAGAATAATCAGCTTATTTCATTGAAAACCCAAAAGTGTGACTTAAGTGAAAAATGAGCAGCTCATTAGATTGAAAACCTAAAAGGGTGATCTAGGCAAAAATTAGTGCAATAACAAATGTGTAAAATAAAATAAAATAGCAAAAATAGAGGTTGTAAAAGAAATCTGCACCTAAAACAACAATGGCCTGCTAGAGAAAGAATTATCGATACTAAGGGCTATCCTATTTAGGCCCGTAATGGTCTTACCTAGGATCATCAGGATAGGAGTTTTCCTCGACTCAACATCCTCAAAGAGGGGTAATATCTACATATTTATCTCCCCATCTTCTTTCCATGAATGGAAACGACCTATCAAGATAGTCACCACGGCCTACACTACCCAAGCATGGCACCTATAAGGGTAAAGAGTGATGAAATGGGTCATAAAGATCTTATCTTCACCTAGTGTGTACTTAGGCACCTCATCATATCGCAAGTTAAATAGCTCTATCATCTTTCAAACATGCAAATAATTCAGTTGTGGTAAAGTAACGTGGTTTACAGGTATGGCCCGATATTTGAGAATATCACTTAATTCTTCTAGTAAGGGGTAGATCTTGATATCTCCAAAATGGAAAGAATGGATAGTAGAATCCTATAAGTCGCAAGCCGCCTGTAAGAAATCCATTTCTAAATGAAAAATAAAAGATAACGATGATTCTTAAGACCCACCTAAGTTAAATTGAACCAAACTTAAGGCAAGAGAGACCTTCAAAATACCATAACCATGGTTGGTAGAATGAAAATGGTGTGTTTGAAAAAGAAAATCATGGATGGATATTTATAAAAGGAGGAGAGGGTGTTTAATGCTCTACAACTATCAACAGTTGTATATGGTTGTATAGCCCACTTAAGATGTTTGTATAGAGATCTATACATACCATTTTTTCTAGGAATAGTTAGGTAGAATTCTTTTCACACTTTAAGCTTAAAGATTATTTGGTACCTATTTCAAAAGGCATATATATGTCCAAGGGGAACAGAATAATGAAACCATATTCAAAAGGTGAATTTTGAGCCAAAATCAAAATCAAACATTTACACTAAAAAAAACACTAGAGTTTGGCAAAAATAAAGGTAGAATTACCTTAATATGTCCTAAAATTGAAGTGTTCGAGCAAACATCTAAAAGTAGTAGGGCTTTCAAATCACCTAAAATGTTTGTATAACTATGCCAAAAAATATAAACATTGTCCTATGAGTGTACCAAAAAGTAAGAAAAGCCCTAAAAATCTAGAAGCATCAGACAGGCTTAATCTCTTGTACTCCTATATATGTTCTATTCATCATCTCCTTCCTCTCCCTCCAAGGCTACACACTCATTAGAGTCAAAGTCCTCAATTGTCGCTCCTGCCATCATTTCGATCTATGCCCTGGCTGCTAAATGCTCTCTATGTCTTGAAGTTCTTAGGTCATCACTAGACTATCTCCTGTAAAAGGTACAAGGGTTAGGATGGATAGGTCAATAATCAACACACACAATCATAAACATGCATAAATGTTTCTCGTATAATGTTCAATGTTACTAACCTTCATCGATTTAGTCTATTATGTCATTATTCTTTTCAAAGCAGCAATCAGATTTACCATAGCCTTAGCCTGAACATGAGGGGTTTATAAGAAGAGGAAAAGATGTTTTAGCAATGAACACTCAAATCTAAACAAATGATATTAGAAATGCAGGTGAAAGATTCTCATATGGGTGGCATGGGTTAGCTCAAAGGCATAGGTTGACTAGATAATTTACAGCAAAATCATTGACCCAGTCAAAGATGTCATGCAGGACTTGACCATTGTCAGGCACAAGATCAAACTAGTTTACCATAATGGGCTTCAACCCCCTAGGAGTAGTTGTGCAAGCCCTCTTATGGCCTTGAATGGCAGGACCAAGATCTATGGGCCTCCTCTTGGTATGTGTAGTCGTCCCTCAAGCTCCATGCCTCAAAACTATCCGTTTGTGTGTCTCATGATGCAAGAATGCTAGAACTAACACCTATATCATCAAAAATTTTTCTCATAAGAGCTTTAATCATCCAAGTTCAATAGGTCATTAGTGATGAGTTGCTCTCTTGGCACGAATCTTAAAGCTGCTTAAATCTTAGCCTCCTCCTTCATATTTATTGCCTAAAACATATCTAAAGGTAGATGCAGAAGGATAGGGCAAGTATCTAGCCCCTAGAGCCATCAAAGGATTTGCTCCCCCAAATACCACTTATGTTGAGTTAGACTAACTAGCAATTGTCATATATAGGAAAGAGCCTCTATCGCCACCACCTCTAGATGTTAAGCATCAACAGACCCCCTTTTTTTAAGTGTAGATACAATAAGAACAAACAATCATAAAACATCATTGTAAGTATAAGACCAAAATTATTAATTGATATATCAAGCTAACAATAATTTTCTTTCATAGGATAATGGTACCTAGTCTAAGGTGAAGGTATTCAAGAGTGCACGCCTGACCACTATGGAAGACTTTTGATGGCCACCAACACTCTACCTTATAAATTGAAGATAAAAACCCTATATGCCAAGTGCAAGGTTACTACCCTGTAGTAAGCCTAGCTCCACTGATCAAGCCTATCAATAAAACATAATGTTAAGTGAAAATGATTGAAGAGGAATAAATAAACAAAGTTCAGAAAATACTTATGATCATCACATGCCATGCCCTTCTTATATAAGAGTTCCCTCTATTTCATCAACCTAGGAATCAATATATATAATTCAGTGTGATGGACCCCTAGTCAAAATGGCAAATGAGCCGTAAGACCTCTATCTTCGTTAAAAGGCAAATCTTCACTACATTCGATAGGTTAGCGAACAACAACCCTGATAAACTGTAAAGGTGAAAGCATCGTTTCGTATGGTCCACTATCTCTTGCAAACTATCATCATATGTAATGGGAGCATCGATCTTTAGGCTAGACCACTCAAAAGAAAAGGCCCTTCCTTCATCTTAAGGATACATCCCAGGAGTCAAAGAGTCCTTTTGTAGCACAAGCTCATGCATGCCAAAATCAATGAGGAGAGGGATCTTTGTAAACTCGATCCCTGTCATGTATATGTAGTCCTCGAGCATAATCGTCACCTCTCTTATTAGAAGTAAATGGAAAGGAATGGATAATGTCCATCCACCACTCAGCCAATGCTTGTGTTGTTATAGAGTCAATCTGAGGAGCCTTCTCCAGCCACATTTGAAGAAACAATAAGAAATCGGTGTCCTCCAAGTGAGCATGGACCCAGGGAGGCAATTACCTAAACAAAGCCCTAACTAGGCCAACTGAACCACCTTTTTTATTAATGGAGACATCACCCTGCAAATAGAAAAGAAGGAAGAACAAGTGAATAAGGGGTTGGAGTAATAAAAACATGCCAAAATATGCAAATTAAAATTACATGAGTCAGCCAAAAATCAAACCAACAACCTTAAGTAAGTACACATTAATTTTTTGGATAGTAAAATAACATCTTGTGTGTTTCATGATGTGCAGGTGATTAAGCAATCTGATAGAAATTTGAAAGGCACAAAGGGGTTGACCCTAAGCATGATAAGACTATTCGTATATTTCATGAAAATTGTGGAAATTAATTTTTCAAAAAATTTTTCAAAAGTCTTAAGTCTTGTTTAACAGTTACGCATAAAATATCACAAGACCAATGTAACTCAATCTAGAATTGACACAAAAATTCACAAAAAATGAACAAATCGTAATTTATTTATTTAATCTCAAGAATATGTTTCAATTCCTCATAAGTTGTTCCACAAGCTAATTTCAATAATCTTTTATGCAAATTCCTAAGAAAGAATAGGGTATGTAAATCGATACAACAAAATTAACGAACAAATGACAAAATAAATTTATCCAAAATTAAATGGTAAGTGTCTTAACACTAGCTCTAATATTTTTGAAGCTAACCTAATATTCACATGCAAAAATAAATTTTAGGGTGGTGCCTAAAGCTTACAATGCCGAAAGAAAAATAATAAATTAAATTAAATTAAAAAATAGCAAGGGCAAAAGAAAGGAGGACCTACCATACCCAAGGTCGTTCTTACTAAATGATGGTATAGGTTATAGATAGTCTATGTGCCATGGCGCGACTTGAATCTAGCTGAAATAATCTTCAAAGTTATCATCTTTACGGGGTTTATCCTTAGAAAACCCTAGGTGGACCGTAGTTGCACTAATGTATTGTAATAGTGGTATCTTCACTAAAGAACTCCTCAGAAGCATCGAACATCTGGTTATCATCAAAATCAACCATCATAAAATCTAGGAGCAAGGGAAACCCAAGAAAGCTGAGCCTAAAGAGCTTTTCATGAGAGAAAGAAGATAAAAGAATATCAATGGCATGAATGAGCCTTAGGGCTACTCGCAGGCTTTATATAAGAGGTGTAGTTTGTATCAAAGTGGGTGGTCAGTACATGCCATTCCTTCCTTTATGAAAAACCATTTCATTAAGTCGGTTGTACAGATAACCTAGTTATCTATACAACTCACTAAAAATTAGCGAGACTGAAAAAATAAGAAATGGACCTCTCTAAAGAAATTACCAAAATGCTCATAACACCACTAAAGCTTGAAAAAGCTAATTCAAACCTCTCGAATTTCTAAAATACATCCAAAGATAAAATTAACCCTTTTAAAGTACTAAGGGGAACTCCAAGCAAAAATGCAACTTCAAAATAGCCAAAAGGGGTTACAATTATATGAATTCATTCTCAAAAGACCAAGGAAGCTACTATGACATAGAATAACATTCGAGTACGCCAAAAGAGCAAAAGTGATAAAGGACCATCCTCAAAGGGCACCCTTGAGCCAAAACCATACACTAGAAGGGCTAAGACACCTCCCATAGATTCAAAGATCTTAGTACTTATAATAAGATAGTTGGAAACATGAGCAAACACCCAATACCTATTAGAGATCTACTGGAGATACACAAACACCTGTTACTTGCTAGAAAGCTGCCAGAACGTACCTAGTATTTGCTAAAGAGCTACTGGAGATACAAGAACACCTAGTACCTACTAAAAAGCTACTAAGATAAATTTAGTACCTATTAGAGAGCTGCTGAAACATCTAGTACCTACTTGAGAGTTGCTGGAAGAACATAAAATATATTATTGTTTGCTATAAAGTCGTTAAAATAATCTTTAGCACCTATATGAGGAGCTACTAAAGAAATATATCTTTTGGCATCCTTTCTAGTGTTACATTTATTGCATTGCTTTATTAAGTATTGTTCAAATAGTCATTTCCTAAATGTTATTTTCTAAGTCGTACGAAGTAGGGGCAAAGTATGAGCACTAGATTTTAAGTCTTAAGATGCAAGCTTGATGATGAAAATCACTGAAATTATTCCCTGAAATGCAAGGAGAATTGCAAAAGGAAGAAAAGCAAGGCTTTGGAAAACCTTAGATTGAGCCCCTAAAGCCAAGCCCAAGCCTATAAAACTAAAAGCCCAAAGTTATCCAATCCTAATTAATGGACTATATATCCCACTAAGCTTGGTTATGTAGCCACACACTTGACTGTAAAACAAAGCCTTAAAACCTAATCCATGAAACATTTTGGAATAAAGTCCTTTTAAAACCCTAAGGTTGTACAACCAACATCGTGGTTGTACAGTCCTCTAAGAAACCTTAATTATATAATTTTTATGGTCATGTCTATGATTATATTTTAACACCATGCAACCAAAACCATTTTAGGCTTTAGTGCACCCTCCTTCCTCTATAAATTCCATACCATTTGAAAAGGAAGGAGAGACTTGGATAAACCTAGGGAAACTTTCCTAAAATCTCTTCACAAACATCCTAAAATCCAAAAGACTCAAACCCTGACCCATCCATTCTCAATCCTAAGGTAGAACAAGGTTTCTTATCTTGTATTCCTAAGCATTCCATAACATTCTTGGAGGATTAAATCAAAGTTGTGAGCCTTTGAGGCCAAAGAAATAATTAGAAGCATCCAAAGGGGTCCCATAATCTCTATTCTTCTTCACCCTTTTTTCTTTCCTTTTTCTTTCAAAAACCCAATTTTGGTAAACTTCATGTAGTTTGTACCACCAACTAAGTAGGCTATATAGACCATTAATTCATTCGAATAGCCCACTTTGATTAAGGAGATATTATAAATTTTATCTTTTACCTTTTTTAAATTTTATCACTTTGAAGGCTTCTTTTGTGATCCTTTAGAGTTCCATTGACATAATAATGGTAGGTCTTATGACTGAGTACCCATATTCATCCAAATAATGGAATGAAGACTAAGTCTAAAGTCCATTTTTGTGATTTTTCATGTTTTAAGACTTTATTTTGGCTTGTTTAACCCATCATTAAACACATTAGTTTTTATTTTGATTTCATCTTAGCTATGATCAAGAGAGGAACTTGTCACTCTTAAGACCTTGAGAGCCTTATTATGGTTATTGTTATCTTTGATCAAATCTTTAGGCATGTTTTTAAATATGTACCTTGTCCTTATGTTTACTCCTTTATTGATTTTCATCCTAACCCTCCTAATGGTTAGAGATGCCTATTGATGTTAGGCTTTTAAGGAGCATTAAAGAGGGGGGTATAAACACCCTAGGATCCCTTTTACATATGACTTTACCTTAAGCCATTAATATCCTCCAAAGTGTCATTATGTCTCATGTTTATGGTATCTCATGTTGTATGAATCATGTGATCGTGACTGTTTGGTATACCTAATGTGTGATTCACGCTATGCTAAGATGTTTATGGTTATGGACTTAGAAATATGCCTAGGTACCTTGACTTAGAGCCACGACATGGTGTTAGCATGAGCCTTATTTTATTTATTTTTTTTATTTTTTACTTATTTCTTGTGTGTTTTTTTAGATGTAGGTATATATGTGAGCTTGACCATGAGAAATAGCCTTCATGGTCATTACGTTGAATAATGGAATGATGGATATATATGATTTCCCTTTTTTCATGAAGCATGACATCCCTTCCCTTTGAGCTTAATATGTGATGAATATGCAAGATCTATCCTTACCATAAAGCATGACCCTCATTCTCTTTTGATATTGATTTTGGCGATATCTTAATATGACTAATTGGATTGCACTAGGAACATATTTTAACAATATGGTTAAAATGGTAAAAGATGAACCAAAGATGCCCAAAGGCTAGATCCTAATATCCTAGTAATTTTGGGGTGCCTAACATCTTCTCTAAGATATACCCAATTTCGAACCTAATTTCTAATGGGGTAAAGATGAATTAAGCCTTCTAAATGACTTAGTTAGGTTCAAATTTTTCCTTGCCTAGATTCTTGTCTTGACTAAAGTTAGATGGTGACTCCATATCTTCTAAGGATGTTACCAATGTATCATCTCACCTTGGTCCCTAGTTAACCATCAAATTAGAAAAAAGGCTTCAAACTTACATGAGGCCTCAAGGATCCCTCATCGATCTAATCGCATGCTACTTTTGGGGGTCTTACCAATGTAAAACTCTTATCCTTTGACCCTTTCTCCCTTTCACTAATCGATAAAAGGATGGAGTCACAAGTAAGATTTCACTTATTCAAGAAAAAACTCGAGGGCACTTAGAAATGGACCATAATAATGTTTAATCTACCTTTAAAAAGCCCAACATGGAGACAACATAGTTTTAGAAGAAGAAGCACACATGGACCATGCTTGATTATGAACCCCAATAAAGCAATCTCTAAATCTAAATATCCAAAGGCCCACAAAAGCTCTTCCAAATTTACATGGCTATTATCGCTCCTTCTAGAAGCTAATTGTCATTGATGCCCTATATATCTACAAAATTACCCTAGCTCAATTGAGTTATTATAAAGTTGGTTCATTTTAATTATATTTATATGAATATGGGTAGCAAATTAGTGCTTTTTTTAAACATAGTGGCCTTAGAGTTTATATTTTGTAAAGTAAATGTTTAATAAATTTTGGAGAATAACTATTGATTTATTTTTAATTTGAAATATATTTTATTATTGGTTATTTTGGCATTGTGCCTATAAAAATTTATCATGAAAGGGGATTTTTTAATAGCCTTATGGAGAAATATATGAGTGGAAAACATTAATGTACATAATATTAAGAAACTATCTGTCTTTTGTAAAAAAAAAAAAAAAAGCTAATGAGGGAGTTAGGATATACTAAGATGTTGTCTATAGCTTATGTGCAACCTAAGAGATATGTACGTATAGAAGATGAATTGGGATTGTAGTATCTTTGAGACAACAGAGGAATGCAAAAAGTTTATTAATGTAGGTTTAAATTATAGGTTCTCAAAGGTGTATGTTAAAGTCAAACTAGATATGAACCTAAACTTGAACATGAACCTAGAATAGACATGAATACTTCTCAATAAGGATTTGAAAGTGATGATGAATATTATATTCTAAGAAATGATGAAGGTTATGATGACAGCCTCTCATCTGATGTTCCTGACTCAGGTGTAGATAAGGAATATATTATTACAAGAAAAAACTTGAAAGAGTTTAGGAAAACCATTATTTATAATAATTATGATTTAAGATTAGATAAAGATGCTTTAAGAGCTTATAATAGTGTTAGGATGGATGGGAATGATAGGTCTGATTATTTAATCAGTTAGATTCAAATCAAACCAAAATTATAAGAATTGAGCAAATCAAGTTTATTAGAAATATAACCAAATCGATATATATATATATATATATATATATATATCGACCTTTGAACACTAAGAAGAGGGGTTGAATTAGTGGGAAAATCAAAATTTGGAGTGAAAGATTTAATGAGATCAAAATAGAAGATGCAGGAGAAGAGTTAAAGACACAAGATTTTATAGTTGTTCGAGTGTTAACGAATCCTACGTCTACTTTCCAATTCTTTTAATTAGGTATTCTACCAATGGTGTTTCCAATCTCACACCAAACTTTTACACTTTGTGTTTTATGGCTCACATACAACCTTACAACTTGTGCTTTAAGGCTCACACAAAAACTTCTCAAGTGTTTTCCCAAAGGCTTACTCTTAACCTACAAAAGAGTTTTACAACTAAGCTAACTCTCAAACCCAATAACAATGGTGTTTAATGCTCAAACCTAATGATACCAACTCACATACAAGAATTAAAGGTTGAGAAACAAAATTGTAAGAGTTTGGTTATATTCAATGTTATGTTCTTGCATTCATGTCTATTTTGTGGAGTATTTATAGGCAACAACCACCAAAAAGACATTATAAATAAAACAATTTTTAAGTATCTAACTTGCACTAGGCAGATCTTATATTAAATGCATGTCAAACTGATTTCGTGATCGTGACTTCTCATTCAAGATTACAATTTCACTTTTAGTATAAAAATTATTGAAATCGCGATAGAGAACCTCGTTATATCTAACGACTAGTCCACGAGGCACATTACCATTGGTCTTCCAAGAAATATAGCCATTATACTCTTCAAGCTAGACAAAAGTCATCATTGTAAAATATTTTCTTCTAGAATGTGATTGCCATCGCGAATCCTTCTATTTGATAAGAAAATGTAGCTCCATTAAATGATGATCTTGATCATTATGTTACCCTTATGAATTTTGATAAACCAATGGCTTTTTATGACACTTGGCATGCTTTGGTTATGGACTTGATTCCCTCTAGGCAAATCTAAAAGTTGTGGACGCGACTCTTACCACAAATTAATCTGTTATAACTTTACAAGATCCTTAGTAAGATAGTTGTTATAGTTTCCAATGCGAATCCATCTACCCCATCTTCTTACATTCTTTTGATGGAGAGAAAAATGGCAGAAGTCTTAGGTTTGGCTTTAGGCTTAAGAGATGGAATTGGTTAGGCACTCTCTTCTATCACAAGCCTTTTACTTTTTAAAGTATGAGTGATTTCTTACTTCTTTACCCCTAGAGACCCTAAGGTATAAACATAGGTATCTAAGTGAATTGCCTTAGCATTTATCAAATATGGCAAGTCAAGGAAGTTTTAGGAGGGTAAGTATTTTTTGATGAGGAATTTATCATTTATGGCTTCCATAAACCTGTATATGACTGTGGCATGAGAAAGGAGGAGAAATTGTTTTTTAGGCTTTGTACTCATGTGAATCAATTTATCCATAAGGTATCAACTTGTTTGAATTGGCCTATTTTTTGTTAGGCAAAACAAAAATGTTAGGTCTTTCTAGGAAACTTGTTCATTCTTGTCACCCCTAGCATTTATCGAGAAAGTGATGATTTGGTGAAGAAGCCAATTAGTGAGGGTCTTAATATATTTGATCAGAAATGTTTTAAGGTCATATTTGGTTTCAATATAAGTCTTTAATCAAAATTTAGAATAGATTACATCTAGTCTAGAGATAATAAAATTAATGTTATCTCCTACTTGAAGGTTGAATAGAGAAGAAAGTTGGGCAAAGGTTATGAAATGGGGGTCCCTAAAAGCCCTAAATATCAACCCATACATACTTGATTTCGGTTCAGCCCTTCTGCTCAAGGTGACAGTGCATATGAATTCTTGGACTTTCTCCTCATAACCTGGTTCATCCTAGAATATGAATACATTCCAACCTAGGTTAGAGAGAAAAGAATGAATTCTTCCTTAATTCCAAGTGATTCAAGGAGAAAGGTGGAAGGGATTTTCTTGGCCTGGATGATTTATTGATATTGGCTTTGAATGTTTCTTTCTCCTCTTTTGTTGTCCCTTTCTTAAGATGAAGGGGATGAGGGCCTTGGGCTTGGGTAATACCTTTCCCCTTCTCTGTTTTGGCTAGTTTCTTGTGTGTCATTGAAGGTTGAAAGTTGAGAGAGTCTAGAAGGATTAAGATGAGATGAATGATAGATGAAAAGAAAAGGCAAAAGTGGAATAGAATAGTGTTAGGATGGCTTAAATAGGCAGAAAAAGAGCAAAAATGGTAAGAAAATGGTAACATGAGAAATAAATATGGAACAAGTGTTGATTAATGGTCAAATCAATAAATGTCTAGCGGTTACTAGAATTCACGGTTGTTTTAGGTGGTCGCGACCACTAATTACGAACTCTGTGAGTAACGGATAAGATTTCCTTAAAAAATGAAGGAGTTAATGGTCAACAAATTTGAATTTTGAAAAAAATTATGGTGGCAATCTAAAATCATGACAACAAATTGAGAGTTTGACAGTGATTGTGAATGGATAATAGCGACCGCGAATTACAAGGGAAAACTAAAAACAAAGAGAAATAAGAATTAGACTTTTTAGATGTGATCAACTTAATGTAGCGATAATTAATTCAAGCAAATTGGCATAGAAAAGCACAATTGCATAATGAATTAACACATCCAAAGCATTTAACATACATAACTATTAAACATAACATTCAATCAATCAAAATTGATAAACATAATAAAGAATATAAAACGAGATCAATTTTCACCCTAGGGAGCTTCCATTTAGCATCCTTAGTTTCCTCTTGATGAAGTTCATTCTTTCTTCATTAAGGGGTTTAGTGAACATGTCTGCAAGTCGATGATAAGTGTTAATAAATTCTAACATTGCATTACCGTTTTAGACATGACCTCTAAGAAAATGATGTATAATATTAATGTGCTTACTTCTTGAATGTTGGATGGGATTCTTTAAAAGATTTATTGCACTTATATTGTCATATTTAATGGGAATGTCATCAACATCTTTGTCATAATCCTTGAGTTGTTGTTTCATCTAAAGAACGTAGGTGCAATAATAACCTGTTGTCGTATAATCTACTTCAGCGATGGATAAGGCAATTAAAATTTGCTTTTTGCTAAACTAAGAGACTAAACAATCATTTATGAATTGGCAAGTTCCAAAAGTGTTCTTTCTATCTAATAAACTACTAGCATAATCTACATCTGAATATCCGACAAGACTAAAAGATGAATTTCTAAGATACCATAATCCTAAAAGCAATATGTCATGTAAATATTTAAGAATCCTTTTGACTGCATTTAAATGTGATTGGAACTTAGCACACATGTAAATGTTAAACATGATGTTGGGTCTAGAAGCGGTAAGATAGAGGAGAGAGCCAATCATACCTTTATACTTCTTTTCATCAATTGGCTTCCTTGATTTTTCTTTGTCTAGTTTGATGGTTGCACTTATTAGAGTCTTTACTACTTTGTATCCATCCAAGCCAATCCTTTTCAGTAGATCCTTTGCATACTTAGTTTGGTTGATGAAGATGTCCTCTTTGGTTTGTTTGATTTGTAGACTAAGGAAGAACTTAAGCTCACTCATCATGCTCATCTGAAATTCCCTAGTCATACACATAGTAAAATCTTCACAAATAGATTCATAGTAGCACCAAATATAATGTCATTAACATATATTTGTACAATAAGTATATCTTTGTTATGCCTTTTGACAAATAAAGTTGTATCAACCTTACTTTTTTCAAAATTATTTTTTAAAAGAAATGAACTATACCAAGCTCTTGGACATTGTTTCAAATCATGCAAGGCTTTAGTTAATTTGAAACATGATTTAGAAAAGCATGAGATTCAAAACTATGAGGTTGTTTAACATAAACTTTCTCCTCTATGAAACCATTCAAAAAGGCACTCCTTACATCCATTTGAAAAAGATTAAAATTTAGGTGACATGCAAATGCTAAAAGAATCCTAATGGCCTTTAATCTTGCTACAGAGGCAAAGGTTTCATCATAATCAATTCCTTCCTCTTAGTTGTAACACTTTACAACCAATCTAGCTTTGTTCCTAGTAATGAAACCCTACTGATCTAATTTATTCCTAAACACCAATTTTCAACCCAGAACAGGGTGTTTCTTAGGTCTAGGAACAAGTTCCCAAACTTTGTTTCTCTCAACTTGGCTAAGTTCCTCTTGCATAACAATCACCCAACTCTCATCATCAAGAGCTTTATTAATATATTTTGGCTCAAATTGATAAACAAATGTAAGATTATTATCTAAAGCATGAAGTTGAAATCTAGTACTTACTTATTTGGATGTCTCACCAATGATAAGGTCATTTGGGTGATGTTTGGAGAATCTCCAATCCTTAGGAAGTTCTTAGTTAGAGTTTTCTACTTCTTATGGCTGAGATTCCTCAATTTCTTGCGATAACTTATTATCCTTAAGATCAATCACCATCTCTTTTGGAGTTGAACGAAGCTTTAATTTCTTAAAGTTACCCATAGGATTATCAATAAAAGATCATTTCCTAATATCAAGTTTACTTGATTCATCAAATACAATGTTTATTGACTATTCAACAACCATAATAATTTTATTGAATAACCTATAGGATTTGCTAGAGGTGAAGTAACCTAAAAAAATGCCTTTATTGGTCTTTGAATCAAATTTTCCAAGATTGTCCTTAGTATTTAGAATGTAGCATTTGCACCTAAAAACTCTAAGTTTTGAAAGCTTAGGTTTTCTATCATTCTATCACTCATCAGAAGTTTTGTTTAGAATGGGTCTGCTAAAAACACAATTGGCAATATAACAAGAAATATTTATGGCTTCAGCCAAAAAGTAGTTAGGCAAAGAATACTCATTAAGCATGGTTCTAGCCATCTCTACTAATGTCCTATTTTTCCTCTTTACATCGCCTTTCAATTGTGGTGTTCTAGGAGTAGAAAAATTATGAAAGATCCTATTCTCTAAACAATAAGTATAAAAGATTCATTTTGAAATTCCTTTCCATGGTCACTTCTAATAAAAGAAATGAAGTAGCCTCTTTCATTTTGAACTCCCTTTGTAAAACTTTTGAAAGCATCAAAAGTGTCATTCTTATTAGTAAAAAAGCAAACCCATGTAAACCTAGAGTAATCATTAACTAGGACAAATGCATAATGCTTCCCACCTAGACTAACATTCCTAATAGGTCCAAGTAGGTCTATATGAATTAGTTGAAGAGGCCTAGAAATACTTACAACATTCTTTGCTTTGAAGGAGGTTTGATGTTGCTTCCCTATTTGGCAAGGTCCATAAGTCTTGTCCTTGGAGAATTTTAGCTTTGGAAGACCATATACTAGCTTTCCTTTAGATATACTTTGTAGGAGCTCCATGCGAGCATAACCAAGTCTTCTATGCCAAATCCAAGCTTCATTACTAAGAGACACAAGACACTTGAAGGATTGGTTAGCCAAATTGTCTAAGTCAATTAAATAGGGATTGCCTCTCCTTTCACCCTTAAAGATTACCTTCTTATCCACTAAAATGGTAACTCGACATTCTCTAGGGTTAAAGGTGACTTTATTACCTTTGTCACATAATCGACTTACACTTAATAAATTATGTTGCAAAACTTTAACTAAAAGAACATTATCAATAAGTGAACAACCATATTTACCAATTATTTCAATGCTAATTACCTTACCCTTGGCATTGTTTCCAAATGTGACATTGCCACCTTCCTTTTCTTTTAAGGCTATGAATAGCTTTTTGTTTCCTATCATATGCTCGGAGCACCCATTATCCATATGCTAATCATTATCCTCATTGGTTGCTACCAAACATTCCTAAAAAACACAAACAAATTATCATTGTTTAGGTACCTAAACATACTTAAGTCCTTTAGGGTTAGGTCTTGAAAGTTCCTCTAGTTTGAGTTGAGCCTTCCTAATATAGCAGAAAGTGTTTGTGTGTCCAAACTTCATACAATAATGACATTGGAGCTTAGACTTGTAAGTCTTTCTCCTATGCATAACCTTAGTATGAGTAGGGGGTATTCTCATACTATGGTGGTGAAAGTGTATGCATATGCATGAATGATAGGGAGTATAAGAGAATTTTTTATGTGTTTTTAGATGATCATGGCTTTTAGTGTAGATGAATGCATGATTGGTCTTTTTAGGCTTACATTGGACTAGGGTGGTTAACCCTAAGTCTTGGACCTCTTTTGATCTTGACAAAAGAGATTGATCATGTCTAATATTTTCATTGAGTGTTGTTTTGCAGAATTTAGTTAGATTTTCAACTGGAAGTTGGAAGGATTACATAATCTTCAAAAAGGCAAAGTTCATCCAAATTCGTAGTTAGTGGTTTGTAATTCACGAACGCGACTTGGTTTAAAGACAGGGTGAAACCTGACCAAACGCATTTGTGGGCATCACCGTTGCCGCGACTCATCCAAAGATGGGAGTGTGAAAGTCACAGACGAATTTACGGTCTCTGTCACGCCTCAGTCTCGACCGCAACTTTCAAAGTGATAAAGAGGGAAGCCAGTCCACAATCATAGCATGCCAAGTGTCCTAAGTATCCGTTAGAGAATAAAATTTGTGAGGGTGACATTTTGGGTAGCGACCGCGATTCAAGAAGAAGCATATTGTCTTTCAAACAGAAGAATTCGCATCATAAGTCACACCCTCTATAAAGAAGAATCGTGACCGTGACTTTTATGGGTAGTTAGAATGCAACGGTTATATTTTCCTAATGGACCAATGAAAAGCTGTCATGTGGACTAGCCATTAGACACAAAAGGGGTTTTTCTGTCTCAATTTTTAGCTCCAGTATGGAAATTTGAATTTCACGACCGCGATTGATCAGTAGCAACCACGACCGCGATTGATCAGTAGCAACCACGACTCCTGCCTGACATGCAATTAATGCAGAATCTGCCTAGCATGTCTTAAAGATTTGTTAAGATTTAAAATCTAATGTCTCTTTGGTGGGTATGAGATATAAATACTCCATCAAACAGTGATAAATTAGATAGATAGAGACTTCATTACTTGTGTTAAAGCTCTTAATCTTTTACTACTCAATTTATTCTCTTCTTTATGATATTGTAAGTGTTGGTTGTGAGCATTAAACACCAATTGTAAGAAAGGTTATAGTGTGAGCATGTGAAAACACTTAAAAGAGGTTTTAGCGTGATTCTTAGAAAACACTTGTAAGAAAGGTTATTGTGTAAGCCTTAAAAACACATAGTGTAAAGGTTATTATGTAAGCCTTAAAAACACAAAGTGTAAAAGTTAGGTATGAGCTTGGAAACACCATTTTGAGTTAGTGGAACACCTAATTACAGAGAATTGGGGAGTGGATGTAGAGTTGATTATACCCGAACCACTATAAATTGTGTGTCTCATTTTCTACTCTTCTTTATCCCTTACTTTAATTTTTTTTTTTTATATACACCAATTCAACCCCCATTTTTGGTGCCTAGGGCCAACAAGTGGTATCAAAGCAGGTCACGGGTTTGAATCCCCTGAAGGCATGTTGCTGTAGTAAGTGGCTGGCAAGTGAAAGGGGGATTATTAATCGGAGGCCTCAAGGGCCAAGTCCAACATCCTACCGTTAGTGTGCATTTGAAACGTGATGTCGGCTGCTATGTAAGTATAAAGAAATAGAGTTGTACCTTCGCTAATAGATATGGTTTTTGGCATAGTGGTAAGTGCTTAATTCTAACAATTGGTATTAGAGCCAAGTCTCACATATAAGTCTTAATTGGATGAGCAAAGTTCATGACATAAAAGGGAATCCACTCACACCTCAATCCTCACTTTGATGGATCTGACTATACTCATTGGAAGTATAGAATGGAAATCTACCTTGATACAGATGTGATGGACCTTTGGGATGTAGTTGTTAAAGAATGGAAACCACCCACTAAAGTAGTGGATGGAATTATAGAACTTATTATAAGGGAAGATTGGGTTGAAGCCCATAGGAGATCAAATGGCAAAAACAAAAGAGCGATGACCATTCTTTTAAGCTCTCTCTCTAGGGAAGAGATTGAAAGAGTGCAACATTGTGAAACAGCTCATGCCAATTGGAAGACTCTTAAGAACTACCATAAGGGAACAACTCTAGTTAAATCAAGTCGTTTGGAGATATACGTGATGGAATGAGAGCTCTTCATGATGAAGGACCATGAAAGCATTATCGAAATGATGAATAAACTCCTATTCATCATCACTAACATGAAGAAATTTAGAAGGACTCTCACTAACTATAAGGTAAACACAAAAATCCTTAAAACTCTTCCTTTAGATAAGTTTAGTGTAAGAGTGTGCAGCATCCAAGAGTCCAATCCGGAGATTGAAAAGGTTCCAACAGATATGTTGATAAGCAAACTCTTAACTCATGAGTTAGCCCTATAAAAAGATGAGCAAATGAAGAAACTAAAGGGCCAAGGAGATAAACCATAAAAAGAAAGAAGAACCTTGGCACTCAAATCCTCAACAAAGGAGAAGGAGGTAAAAACTACCTCTAGTGATGAAGAAAGTGACAAAGAATAAAACGAACTAGCAATGCTCTCAAAAAGGACAAAGGAGCTTATTAGAAGAAGAAAAGAAAGAAGAAGCTTAAAGAAAACAACTCCTAATCCAAGAGAGAGATACAATAACTCCTAATCCAAGAGAGAGAGATCCAATGAAGTCACTTGTTATGAATGTGGTAAGCAACGCCACATCAAATATGATTGTCCCAAATTAAAGAAGAAGAAGAGTTTTTCAGCCATTTAGGATGACAACCCAAGTGAAGATGAAGAAAAAGGAGAAGTTACTAACATTTACTTCATGGCATAAGAAGATTTTCCAAATGAGGTAGGTACTTCTTCCCACTCTCATTCTGATTTTAATGAATTTGATGAAATAGATGAAGGGCTTTTAGAGGCTTTTACTATGAGATGTAATAAATACAAGTCACAAATGAAGTCTTACAAGAAAAGTGTCAAAATTAGAGGATGATTATAAATCCCTTAATGATTATGTAAGTGATTTGAGAACATTAAATGATGAGCTCAAAAAATCTATGGAAAATCTTTCTACATCATCTTCTTCATTGGCTTCATTAAGAAAAGAGAATGACTCTCTAAAAGGAGAATTCATTAAGCTTAGAAGCTCAATCTCCAAGTTCCACAAAAGAAAGGAAGCCTTGGACACATTGATTATGTCACAAAGACCACCATTAAATATACATGGTCAAGGCTTTAATGAAGCCTCCTCATTATCTCAAATTACATTTTTTAGATCATCATAACCTCAAACTTCAAGTGTTGAGGTAATTAGGAAGAAGAGTGCTCCTAGCACTAAGCCTCTTAAGCCTAAGGGCAAAGGGAAGGCTCCCCAAAGCTCAAGAGCCAAGACTCAAAGAACTAACCATGCCTACATGTATAATAAATAATTTACTCATTCTCATAAACAATTCCCTATTACTTCTCATCATACATGTACATGCATGCATTCACATAATCAAGGTATGAGAAAGCCACCTACTTATACTAAATTTATGCATAGGAGAAAGACTCATAAGTCTAAACTCCAATGCCATTATTACATGAAATTTAGGCATGTTAACATTCATTATTTTATTAGGAAGGCTCACCTCAAATTAGAGGACCCTTCAACTCTTAACCTCCTAGGACCCAAGTATGCTTGGGTACCTAAGAAAAGGTGACTCACTTTTATTGTGTAGGGGAGTGTGGCAGCCACCAAATCAAGCAATTGGCATGTGGATAGTGGATGTTCTAAGCATATGACTGGAAATAGAAAGCTATTCACAACATTGAAGGAAAAAAAAGGTGGAGATGTCACATTTGGTAACAATGCTAAGGGTCAGGTAATTGGCATTGAAACCATTGGTAAGAATGGTTATTCATTAATTGATAATGTTTTATTAGTTAGTGGTTTACAATATAATTTGTTAAGTGTAAGTCAATTGTGTGACAAAGGTAATAAAGTCACCTTTGATCCTAGGGAATGTCGAGTCACCACTTTAGTGGATGTTGAGGTTATTTTCAAGGGTGAAAGGAAAGGCAATACCTACTCAAGCGACTTAGACAAGTTGGCTAACCATTCTTTTAAGTGTCTTATGTCTTTGAGCAATAAATCTTAGTTATGACATAGAAGGCTTGGTCATGCAATCATGGATCTTCTTCAAAGCCTATCTAAAGGAAACCTAGTAGAAGGCCTTCCCAAGCTAAATACCAAAGACAAGACATATGGTCCTTGCCAAACGGGCAGCAACATCAAGCCTCCTACAGAGCAAAAAATGTTACAAGTTCTTCTAGACCTCTCCAACTAGTTCATATGGACTTGATCGGACCTACTAGAAGTGCTAGCTTAGGTGGAAAGCATTTTGCACTAGTCCTAATTGATGAGTACTCTAAGTTTACTTGGGTATCCTTCTTAGCTCATAAGAGTGATACTTTTGATATTTTCAAGAGTTTTGCAAAAAGAGTTCAAAATGAAAAAGTTTACTTCATTTTCTCTATTAAAAGCGACCATGGAAAGGAATTTCAAAATGAGTCTTTTGAAACTTATTGTTTGGAGAATGGAGTTTTTCATAATTTTTAAACCCCTAGAATACCACAACAAAATGGTGTTGTAGAGAGAAAAAATAGAACACTAGTAGAAATAGCTAGAACTATGCTCAATGAGTATTCTTTACCAAATTACTTTTGGGTCGAAGCCATTAATACTTCGTGTTACATTGCAAATAGAGTTTTTAAAAGACTCATTCTCAATAAAACTTCTTATGAGCTTTGGAATGGTAGAAAACCCAAGATTTCATATTGTATTTGGATGTAAGTGTTATATTTTAAATACCAAGGATAATCTTGTAAATTTTGACTCCAAGACCAATGAAGGAATATTGTTAGGCTATTTCACCTCTAGCAAGGCATATAGAGTCTTTAACAAGAGTTCAATGGTAGTTGAAGAGTTTATGAATGTTGTCTTTGATGAATCTAGTAAACTTAATCTTGGGAAAGGTGTTTTTATTGATGATCTTGTAGGTGATTTCGAAAAGCTAGAATTGGAAGACACCACAAGAAGATAGGATAAAAGCAAGAAAGGAGGTGAATCATCAAAAGAAGATGAGGAGCCACAACATCAACAAAGAGATGAGCCAAGCCAAGATCTACCCAAAGATTGGAGATTTTCCAAATATCACCCTAAGGACTTGATCATTGGTGATACCTCCAAATGTGTAAGTACTATATCACAACTTCATCCT
>CATIWR010387258.1:0-40795 GCA_949677035.1 Omphalea diandra
CACCTCCCAAGGTCTGGACTGTTTCCATCACCTCAACATAAAACTGCACATCCTTGGTCTTCTTGTTTCCCACCATGATGTGATTGTGCAGATGAAAGTGGAGAAGAGTGATCATTTCCCTCTCTGCAGGCTGGAAAAATGCATGTTTGATGTTTGCAAACATGATATCCACACGCTCATCTGATCTACTTGTTGAATATCGGAACCCATTTACATGAGCTTCCAGAGTACCGGGAAGCTTTCTTCCACGGCCACCAAATACAGGACGGATCCAAAGGTCAGACAACCTTATTGGCTTGAATTTGTTCCCAGCAAGCTGCAGTTTCTCCTGAGTAACCAAAGTTGCTCTCTCAGCCTTCTCAGACTCCCTGCTCACAACATGCCGTCTAAGTGTCTTAATCATCTGTACCACTTCACTGATGTGCCTAGGATCTTTAGAGCGAAATGAAACCTCCTTCAGGTAAATGGCCCCTGGGTACTTCAGTGAATTAGAGTCATGGGGATTAAATGGGGTTCCGGGAACATTAAACATAATGCGAACATAGCAATTCCTGTTGGTGTCCTGCTGACTGGAAACTGTCTTAATTGTAGCAACATGAAAAGGCACCATGCTTCCATAAATAGGCAAAAGAACAGACTCATTCTTCTGGTCTATCTGAATCATGAGATCTCTTGCAGGAGGAATATCATTCACATTCTTGTAGGCTATCAAATCAGTTGAGGTCTTCGATGCAGAACGGCTGTCTCCTGTTGCAGTTCCTCCACCAGCAAGACGCCGAGCAGTTTCTTCATTCTTCTGACGAGCAAGTTCTGCTTGATGCTGCTTCCGCATCTCATCTTTTGAGATCTCCCCAGTATCAGATCTTAGTGTTGTCTTGGACATGAAGGCATTTGTGCCATTAATCCCAGGTTTAGCTTCTGGTTTTACTTCGTCGTCCTCTTCATTGAATGAGTATGCCACATCCTTAACAGCTTTGGAGCTCTTAGAAGTTGAAACATCTGGGTTCAACTGATTTACAATAACAGTATCGGCAACTAGCAGAGAATAATTCTGGATCTTAGGATTATTTGTTTGGTTCTGCAAGTTCTGAAAACCAAGCGACACATTAAAAACCATATTTGCCTTCAAGACACGATCATTCTTGGCATTAAGATTCAGGCCAGACTCACGGAATTCCAGACCAATGCCCGTCCCTGCAGATTTTGTCAGATTTGAAAGTAATTCAGGAGCCTCTTTCTCAACGACAGCAACAGCTGCTTGATATACTGCACTGACTTTGTTCCCAGGCTTCAATGCACCAATTGCCGCTTCGTGGGCTTTGAGCAGAACCTCGTAAGCCTTACTCTGCATTGCATTGGCATCTATCAGGAACGTCCTAGCAAGATTAGAGCAGTAACTGTTATATCGGGCTCCAATGGCAACTATAATGACACTGGCAGGATCATAGTAAAGAAACTCATCATTGCTTGCAGCACTAGGTCTGAGATCAAACTCTCCACCACTCTGAAATATCGGAGGGTAACATATATCACAATTATCTGCCCTTAACTTGGCCTTAGCTTTGGCAGGATCCATGATGGCCTTCTCCGCCAGATCCATCAAAGACGAATGAGTTACTTTCTTCTCATCATCAATAACACTCTCAAGTTTCGGAACAACAACATTACCCATCACACTCACACTCAAATAAGCAGCTTTCCTCACATTCAACAACTCCTCATCATCCTTCACAGCAAACAGGTCAGAAAACCCATTTGTAACATCCACAATCTCCTGAAAACCTGCAGTCTTCAACTTCTGAGCCCAAGTCTCCAAAAGAGCACCTTCAGGAGCCTCCTTAGCAATATACCCAACAACATTCCCGCTCACCTGACCACGTATAGCACGAAATATTGCCTCCATTCCCGCACTCCCATCATCACCCTTCGCCTTAACATGAATAACAACATCAATACCCCCTGCAACATCGCGAGCAGGTCCTTTTACAGCCTCAAGCAACGAACCCTTCTTTTGACTGCATAAGAAATGAATCTGCTTCTTCATAAAAACCATAATCGTCTCTGGAAACTCATACCCAAGCAACCAAACATTCATAGCTGATGACTTCAAGTACCGCAAATCATCAGAAGGAGGCGGCGTAGCAATCGCAATCGCGTCCGCCGACCCCCACAGCTCATTCTTATGCTCATTCCAATGAGAATAGAGCGCCCCGAGGCGTAAAGTGAACTTCTTTGTATCAATTTTATACCCACTTTGCCCCCCGCTAGGGTTTCGCTGGTCACCCATTTGACAAATTCGCCAACTTTCAACACCCCAATCTAACGAAAGCTATAAATAATTGGCTACCAATTAGTCATTACAACACATAATAGCAGCAGTGGCGGCCACGAAGTATAAATAAAGCTGAGAAATAGGGAAATTAGGGTTAGGGTTTATATGGAGAAGGGACACGTGATGAGAGTATAATGAAATGTGGAAATTAAATCGAAAGGTGTAAAAAACAAGGATTAAAAAAATAAAAAGGAAAAAGTATAAGAACAGTAAGATCCAAACAAGAAGAAGAAGAGGAGAAGGAGGACTTACTGGGATGAAACGACGCCCTCGATTGAAGACGTCAAGAGCGGGAGATTGAGCTCGAGAGAGAAATGAGAGAGAAGAGAGGGAAGGAAGAGGAGTGAAATTTATATAGGGATTATTATTTTAAGTGTTTCTTTATAAATAATTAAAAGTAAATACGATTATTATTTTTTCTGGAAGTTTCTGTTGGAGTGAGATGTCATTTTGGCGCTCTAAGCTTTTCCTTGTTCCCGATTTAACTTTGGGCATATAATAAAAGAAATGATAAAAAGTGGGTCTTGTTTAATTATAGAAATAAAATATTATATGCAAAAAATTAAAAAATGTCTAAAAGATATTATTAAAATAAAAATATTTGAAATATAAAATTTTTAAAATTATAAATCTATATTTTTAAATTGTATTTGTTCAATCTAATTTTTTATTTTGTTCAATTTTTATTTTTTATTATTTAAATTTAATATTTAATTGAACTTAATTTAATTCATAAATTTATTCAAATTATAAAACATCAAAAAATAATTAAAAAGTCATTTTAAAGATTTTTACAATATGATATAAAAACTCATAATTTAAATTATTATTAATGTTTTCCTCAATATTTTTAAGTGATAAAAAATAAAGTGGCTAGCTAATCAGACTGTTTGATTTAACAGTGATAGTTAGTGATTAATAATCAACTATCAATAATTAACAATTAGTGATTAATAGTGAGCAGTGACAGTTAGTGATTAAAGATTAATGATCAATGATTAATGGTTAGAGGTTAACAGTAACAATATAAAATGTTTGATAATTTAGTGAGTAAATTTGCGATTGCATTATAAAATGATAAAAAAATAATGATTTTATATTTTAATTAATTTTATATGAAATATAAATTTATATAATAAAATACAATGAGAAATATAAATTTAAATCTAAACACTAATTTTAATATTTCAAATGCTGAAAAAATTAATTTTAAGCGTTTAGTTATGTTTTTTAAATATCGAACATTACTTTTTAAATTAAAATATTGAACATTGACATTTATTAAATATTATTTTTAATATTTAAATATTTAATCATTCAATGTTAATAAGCAAACGTCAAACTAAATAGGTACGATAATAGATGTCTTCCATAAAAAATTTTAAAAATCTTGTTATTAAAATAATTATCTTTAATAAATTTTCACGAAGTGTTTCTCTTGTAATATATTAAATTAAAAAAAATTAAAACCAACACGGGCATTTTGTAGAGACAAGGGCCCATTGGGCTTAGGGAAAATGAACAAAGAGATGAAACAAAAGCCCAAAAATTACCGACACGGATGGCACTTGTTACACCAAAAGCGGCTCTTTCTTCTTCAGCTGCTCCTTCTTCTCGCTGTTGTTTGTTTCTGTCTTCTCAATCAAGAAATAAAGAAAGGGAAGAGTTTTTTGAAGATTAGGTGGTAAATAGCACAAAGAAACCAATCAGGAATCGAAATGGCACCAGACCCAGAGAATGAGATCAAGGACGAGAAGAATCCTCCTCCTCTTGACGAAGACGACATCGCTCTCCTAAAAACCTATGTATCATTTCTCTCTCTCTCTCTCTCTCTCTCTCTCTCTCTCTATATATATATATATATATATATATATATATATATATATATACTGGTTGGATTGATTAATTTCAGTTTTAGTTGTTGCTTCATGGTGTTAGAACTCTTGGGATTATTTGAGCTCACAATTTGGTATTTGTTTCGAAATTCTTAGGTTTAATATGTCCTTAATAGTTTGTCGGCTATGAGCTATTATTCATTCATTAATTATTTCATTTTTGTCTAAAGATCTTGTCTTTATCGTCTCTTGAGCATAAGTCGATACTAATTTTCTTGGACTCAGACTAGTATTAGTTATCACATTTTAGTTTTACCATTTATTATAGGGTAACGAGTGCTTTTTTTTCTTTTTTTTTTTTGGTTAACTTAGTTCACTAGTAGCATTTTTCCTTCTTTTTTTTTTTCTTTTTTGTTTCGGAATTCTTTGGTTCAGTGTGTCTTTATTAGTATGACGAATAGGAGGTAATATTCATTCATTAATTGCCTTATGTTTGTTTAAAGGTCCTGTATTTCTCCTTTTCCGATTAATGAGTGGTGGTATTTTTCCTGGGTTTAGACTTGGGAGATTTCTGATTTTATTTGTGATTGCTACATGCTTATTGTGGATTTGTCCCAGTAGCATGTAATTTTTAGACTTGATCCCTTTTTCTGTTTTACCATGTATTATTGGGTAATGGGTACTTGTTTTTAGGTTAACTTAGTTCACATGTATTTCTTCTGTTTATCCTTTGTTTCTAATGAGTATTGTGTTAATTTGAGCAATTTAATGTTGGTGCAGGGTTTAGGACCATATTCTGCTAGCATTAAAAAATCTGAGAAGGAAATTAAGGAAATGGCGAAGAAAGTCAATGATCTATGTGGTATGCTTCTTCTTTCTGCTCTGTTAGTTATTTTTCAGAATTTGCATGTTCAACTTACTTTATCATTGTGCTAGCTAGGTAGGAACTCTAAACTGCATCATAACTCTGCTTTCACTGTTTGATTGCACAAGGGCTTTCTAACAACTTGTTTTATTAGTGATTAAGGTTGCTTAACATTGGGTACATTTCAAGTTTTCAACCAATTATCTGCCCTGTTTTTATGATGTAATTACTAGTTTCCAAATGAGTTTATTAAAGGTGTTGTGCTAACGAGTGTACCTAGCCTCTTTCTTTTTTGAAGCCTCACTACTTTTATGACTGTTTGTCAACAAAAACTACGATTTGATATATTTAAAGACATTGCGGAGATAACTAAGAATATAGTTACATAATAATCATATTTCTTAATCACATATATAAACCTTAATAACATTTATACGGAAATAACTTAGACAATGATAAAGAATAAGTGTAGTGCCTTACCATATACATGATACTTATTGCTTAATCTTAATCCTTAGATTTCTAGCATCCATCCAATAGCTTAATCAATGTTTATATCTTTCCTTAACAGTTGTTGGCTCACACCCAATTTCCTTTTGGTTTTGCCTTTATCTCAATTTCAAACTGGCCTTTTTTTTTTTAACGCAATCTTATCTCAATTCCTTGATAATATCAATCCCTCAGGCCACGTTTTCTTCTTTCTTTTTTTTTTTTTTTTAATTTCATTACTCATTTCTTTTTTTTTTTTAATAATAATATATTCTCCTTTTCTGATGACGTACAATGATGTTCGGAAACCATTTACATGGATGATTTGCTTATTGTTGTTGAACTGCTACTTCATGGTTCTCTTATTATGGTGAGTTCATGCCTTTATCTTAGCCAACAACCAACTAAGCTATCTTTACATCCAATATACCATGTTGGTAACCATGATTACTCATGAGTCCCAATCTTAGGAGGACCACTTTATAGAAGTGTGTTTCTACTATATACTTGATGTGGTCTGTACTCTTCAAAATCTAGCTTATACATGATTTAGTTATGAACTTTTGAATTATATTTGTATTTTTTTTTTTTTCCCATTCTAAAAGGTATCAAGGAGTCTGACACTGGCTTAGCTGCACCCAGCCAGTGGGATCTTGTTTCTGACAAGCAAATGATGCAAGAGGAGCAACCTCTTCAGGTACATATTTGCCAAAGAAGGTTTGTTATGTAGTTCTATTATGTATTTCCTCTTTGTAGAGTACTGACTTCTGTTAATCAGGTGGCAAGGTGCACAAAGATAATAAATCCAAACACTGAAGATGCCAAATATGTAATAAATGTCAAACAAATTGCTAAGGTATACTTTTAGTCTCTGAGGCCTGTCAATTTTGGCAATTTGCGAGTGTGTGTTGAGGAGAGCAGAAATTCTTGGGTTGTTTCTTGTTTCTATTTTCCCTTTGAGTGTAAGATGTTTTTTATGGAATTATTTTGTTATATTTTATACCCAAAAAAAAAAATGGATATGGATTTTTGTCACGTATAGATTGTTAATGGATATTACTTTCTTGGTCTCAATTACAGTTTGTTGTGGGGCTAGGTGACAAGGTTTCCCCAACTGATATAGAAGAAGGCATGCGTGTTGGGTAAGTTTTATCTCTATATTCTATATCAAAAATTGGTCTGGACTGTGCAATTTGACACTTAAGAGTTTCAGATCTAGTCCTGTATGCATGTACCATTTTATGTTATTTCCTTATCCAATTTGGTCAATGCCATGTATCTCATCCTTTCATATTTTTTGGGCTATCATTTTGATAAGCAGTTTTTGGTTCATAATTTCGAAAGCTTTTCTCTAGATATCCAATAAATCAATCTGTCATTTCTTTTCTTTGCAGGGTGGATCGCAATAAATATCAGATACAGATTCCTTTGCCTCCAAAAATTGATCCAAGTGTAACCATGATGACAGTGGAAGAGAAACCAGATGTGACATATAACGATGTTGGTGGATGTAAGGAGCAGATTGAAAAGATGCGAGAAGTATATGAAGCTCCCTTTCTTCTTCATTTGTCTTTTTAACTAAAATTATTACTGTTCTAAAACTTTCATTTTGTGTATTAGATGGTGATATGATTGGATACTAACTTTGTATGGTGATGTTAACGTCTCATAGGTTGTTGAACTACCCATGCTTCACCCTGAGAAATTTGTGAAGCTTGGTATTGATCCTCCTAAAGGTGTTCTCTGCTATGGTCCTCCTGGAACTGGTAAAACACTTCTAGCCAGAGCTGTGGCTAATAGAACTGATGCCTGTTTTATTCGAGTTATTGGAAGTGAGCTTGTGCAGAAATATGTTGGTGAGGGAGCGAGGATGGTTCGTGAACTATTTCAGGTTAAAAGCTACTGCATTTTATATTTTATCTTCTCATCAGGCATTATTCAGTATTATATATTGTATCATTATTTTAACTGAAATATTACCTGTTTCAGATGGCACGCTCAAAAAAGGCTTGCATTGTATTTTTTGATGAAGTTGATGCCATAGGTGGTGCACGTTTTGATGATGGTGTCGGCGGGGACAATGAGGTCCAGCGTACGATGCTTGAAATTGTGAATCAGCTTGATGGATTTGACGCCCGTGGAAATATTAAAGTCCTTATGGCAACAAACAGGTTAATTTGATAACTATGTGGCTTTTGTATGTGAATCTTTTGTAACACCTGCACAGTTAAGCCAAACTTGTTCATGTGCGCTTCTTTTCTATGGTCTGCCTGTCTGCAATCATATTCTTATTTTTCCTTCCTTCCTTTTTTTCCATTCCATGCGTTTCTCAGGCTTTAGTTGTCAAAATCCAAAACTTATAATTTCTGGCTCAGTCTGTGCCCGCATATCTGTGTGTTTGTGACTTTTCTGTTGCAATATCGGCTGGTTATATTTCAGTATCCAGTTTTTAGTACATCTTTGGTTCTTAATCGTTGAAAGGCTGTAAGTTCTTGCTTCAGGCCTGACACACTGGATCCAGCACTACTGCGTCCTGGACGACTAGATCGCAAAGTTGAGTTTGGCCTTCCAGATTTGGAAAGTAGGACACAGATATTTAAGATTCATACACGAACAATGAACTGTGAAAGGGATATCCGGTTTGAGCTTTTGGCTCGGCTTTGCCCAAATTCAACCGGTAATGATGGCTTCCTAAGGGATTAGATTTTATGTTCTTTGTTAAAACGGATTGCTAATAATTTCAATGTTTTTCATTGGTATGGTTAGATTAACACTTTCTGATATGGATTTTTCTTCAGGAGCTGACATTAGGAGTGTATGTACTGAAGCTGGAATGTTTGCAATTCGAGCAAGAAGGAAGACGGTAACAGAGAAAGACTTCCTTGATGCTGTGAACAAAGTGATTAAAGGATACCAGAAGTTCAGTGCAACACCAAAATACATGGTCTACAATTGAATACCGTTTATCATTTTATGAGTGATGATGACCTGAATGAATGTTGTTTCATTAACTTCAACTTTTGTTGCTTTGGTTTCAACTGCTGCTTAATTTATAGAACTTTGGGTGCTGTTGTAGTTTTCCAATGGTATAACAACTGTGTTTCATCACTTCGCCATCTGAGTTGAATTCCTTAATGTATGTTCTTTTTTCCTGCTCTATTATTATGCCGATTGGTACTAGAAAGATAAAGTGGTTCGGTAATTGGTTCTCATGAATATGACATTTAATTCACATAGCGTGTGCAGTTGTATAAATGATTCTCAAGTGTTAGTCCATTTGGGGAAAAGAAAATGGTAAGGAAAGAAGAGGTTATTAAACAAGTCATTAGAAGAGGTTATTAAACAAGTCATTCACATTCATTGCTTTCAGTTTGGCTGCAAATAAATCGTGATGCACAAATCAAGTAAAAATTAAATGAAACCTCATAAATTTGGGAGAAAAATCACTTTAGAACCTTTTATTTTGTGTTCAAAAATCACTTTAGAAGCTTTTATTTAATGTTCACATTTACAAACACAGTTCCATGCAGTAGGGACAGGGAAAGGGAGGGAAATCAAGGTTCCACAATTTTTAGCACCCCATCTAAATCACAAGTATTCATAAAATGTAATCAGCAGGAGGGGAAAAGAAAAAGAAAAAGAAAATTCAACCATAGAAAATATTTAACAAGCTGTATCATGCTCCTAATTCCATTATGTATTCGATCCAAGCAATTCAACTAAAAATTTATGTTCGATAAACTTGGAAACAGTGAAGTAGGAAAAGTGAGCTCGGTGGGCTATATTTAACACGGAACAAACAACAGGAAGACAGTGCTACCATTTTAAGACATGTAATCAGGTGCATCTGTATTGTCAGTTTGTCGGGATGCTCCCTGTTCATTTCCAATAGTTCTCTTGCTCATGTTAGCTCGCTGCACAAGACGAACCAATGCCTGAACTACTTCTGACATAGGTGGTCGAAACTCTGGCTCTGACTGTAACAACACAATCAAAGCAAGCATCAGAACTGTAATTTATGCTAGAAAGGGACAAATATGCATACCACTTCTCCCTAAATGAAGGAAACTCTGAGCTCAGATATGTGCGGTAGGTGTTTTGAACTCATCCCCTCCAAATCCAATCCCCTAACTTCCGTCCTCTCTCTCTCTCAGAAAAATAAATACACATGCACAGAACAAGAAATACCTGGACGCAGAGAGCAATAACATCAGCAAACCGCGAGAGAGATTTAACAGGGTAGAGTCCTTTGAGAGCTGGATCAACCATTTTAGATAAAGCATCAATGTCATGGAGCTGAGGAGTGGCCCATCGAACCAATGATTGCTCAGATCTTGGCCTTGAGCTGTCAGATATTTAACATGAAAAGATCAGTACGCAGTTGAATTTCTTTCATAGATATAAAATTATCAATATGGTTATGACCCCTGTCAGTAACAGAAGCAGAAGGAGATCATGTTGTCCTATGTTGGCATTTCACCTGTCAAATGGTTTACGTCCAGTAAGAAGCTCCAGCATCACAACTCCAAAACTGTAAACATCGCTCTTGAGAGTATATTGACCAGACATTGCTACTTCAGGTGCACCATATCCAGATCCTGCATCATGGGCCAATGCCTGCATGTGTGAAAAGGAACTTAAAAATTTCAGCATATACCCCAAGATGATGACTGTGAAGTGTCCAAACTTAAATTAATCCACAGAAGAATCAGCCATACAGAAGTCCATCTTCGTACAAAATACACATTATCTGATCATGCCATGAAAACTCAGTTTATAAGAGGCTACTCACGGACAACCTATTTTTCACCTTATAAAAAGCCAGCCCATTAGAAAGATACAAATACATATAAAATCACCTGATCTGCATTTGGAAGAAAGCTAGCTAGGCCAGAGTCTGAAAGATGAGGATTGAGCTCAGTGTCCAGTAGAATGTTTGCTGACTTTATATTTTTATGGATAATAGATGGTGAGCATACTTCATGCAGGTACCTGGAAAAATCCCTTGTTGAGTACTAGGATTATAATGATCTAAGTTTCCAACATACTTCATGAATGTTTGCTGATTTAATATATTCATGAAAGTCAGATAATTATCATTTATGATGATCCAAGTTGCCATCATTTATGCTATCTCAGAAAAATAGCATGCTGACTCTCATATAATGCAGTTTCTAACTTTCAACATCAGAGCTTTTTGAAGGGTCTGGTGCAACTATGTTATATCTTGAGTGGATACTTCATTTACATCAACTGGAAGTAATAATACTAAAGTTACTCCTCAGTCCTACCTTGACATTACACAAAAAAATGAGTCGCCACATCAACGTAGTGCTAATAATAGTAGTAACAGAGTGCTTCTATTATTCTAGTAGGTGATATAAGCTGCATTATTCCAAGATTTCACTATCAGCAAATGATAAAAAAACATGGGAAGAAGAATAAATAGGGCAGAGTATTAATGTTTTCTTTAAGCAGCTTGATTTTAGAAGGACCAAGAATTTTTTATTTTTTTTTTTTAAAAAAACATGCTTATTTTAATCATGCACTTGCTGAACTTACTCTAATGCACGGGCAGTCCCCAAAGCTATCTTTACACGGGAATTCCATATCAAAGGCTTGCTGTCCTCATCTGATAGATGCAGGAAGTCATGCAGTGACCCATGTTTATGGAACTCATAGACCAGCAAGTGTTGTCTGTGCTCTGAACAATAACCCATGAGCTCCGTAATATTCGGGTGGTGTAACTCAGAGATTTTTGAAACCACCTCTATAAATTCGTCAGACATGTCATTGGTAAGAGTAGATGAATCTATTTTCTCCACAGCAAGAACCTACAATATTGTTAAATAAACAAAGAAGCAAAGTCACAACTTTATTCTCAAGGCATTTGAATAAGAAACTAAGCATCAAGCTGCACCATCTCAGAAAGATAAAAAGGAGCTAGCATGCTGAGAGAGAGAGAGAAAGAGAGATACGACAGAGAAAGTATCAGTGAAAGACGATGATAATGATATATGTATTTCACAGGGGTCCGTCAAACATGAACAATATATTTGCTACAATATCAACAATTGCCCTTACTACACCCTCTATCTTAGACATTCTCCCATTGCCTTAGGCATCGCATTTTGCTAAGAATCATTTATGTACATATTATTCAGGGTGGATAAAGGAAACCTCACTATTAAGTGTGAAAAGACGCACATGGGCTATTTTCCATCCTTAAACTAAAACATTTAGGTGGTTTAACAGGTGAGAAAAGTATACCTTTCCGTCATCAAAATGAGCTCGATAAACTCGTCCAAAAGACCCCTCACCAAGAAGATGGTCAATACTGAAGCTGCCAGTAGCTATTTGCAGGTCTGCTACTGAGTATGACGTCACATTTATAGGAGCACTAAGGGGTTTCTTGACAACAACAGGCTTCTTTGAGAAATCATCCTCATCAAATGATTTATGGCAATCCATTGGTGGGGGCCTAAGATTTATGGAGGCTGAGGTATCAAATGTCTTTGTACTCACTGTGGAAGAAGGTGGCATAGATTTCATTTCTGCAACGCAATTCCACACGCAAGGAAAGATAAAAGTCAAAACAGGACAAAGCAATCAACCCAAGTACAATGTTTTGCAACATTACGAAGTGAATTGCATGGACCTCTAGTGAAAACCAATCTACATTGTAATCCAGAAGTTCTAAAGTTAAATGGATCCAACTCCATATTTGTTTCGAAGGTTTCCTTGAATTAAACTGACTCAAAGACTCCAACAGGCCAATCTGTAGCAACAGAATTCAATACTACCAGTGAACAGCATACTTGGCTTATTCATTCTTTTGCACTCTCCCTACTTGAAATTTTCATTTGGCATTTTTAAATTATTAGCATTGATAATGAACTTAGCTAAATCATTCAATGGTAAAACAAACTCAGCATGCATAAGCACAATATTACTCTTAATTATAAATTAAAAGAGCAAAAGTACTATCCTCATTTCCAGGAAATTAGCTAACAAGTTTCATTAAGAATGCAACAAAGTAAAGAGTGAAATGAAGAGAGATACCTAGATGATTAAATAATAACGCCGAATTGAATGCAAGGTTTAGAAAATATGGTTTACCTTGTACATGATTTGAACCAAGAGGCGCAAGAGGCTGATTATCAAGCTTTTCTATATCTGATGAAGACCTCTTTGATCTTTTCTTCAAAAAGAAAAATGCTACTATACCCCCAACAACAAAGATGGATATGATTATTCCAGCTATGCCACCACCACCGATTCCCGATTTTTTGCTACCACCATCACTATCAGATGGACTGTTATTGCCACCAGATTTATGACCTGGATTTCTGTGGGCTGGAGGAGTACCAGGTGGAGGTGGAGGTGCAGGCCCTGAGTTCCAAACGTTACCATCCATCCTATAATGAATGTAGGCCATTCAATTTGAAGAAGGCAAGGGTTCTTTCTTTGTAAAAACAGTATGAAAATCAGAACAATCATTGACATATAAAATGCTTACTGCAGATTAATGCCCTTCAACTGTTCAGGGACCCAGCCAGTAAAGCGATTATTTGCAACATTCCTGGCAAAACAGAAGTGCAAGTATAATGAAGGCATATTAATGAGTCAACTACAAGAAAATGTGGGAAGTGCCTACTAAATTTAAATACACTGCTGAATACCCACAGATTTTTAAGAGGAAGATCAGCAAGAACATCAATAGTGCCAGTAAACTGGTTGTTTTGCAAATACCTGTGAAATAATAAGTTAGAAAAAGAGGTCAAGACAATATGCTAAGTAGCATTACAATCAGAGAAAATGATCTTCCTGAACTTACATTGAGGTCATGCTTGAAAGGTTGCTAAAACTCTCAGGGAGGGTACCTGGCAATTGGTTGAAGGAGACATCCCTGTAGCAGGAATAGAAATTATTATGTGTTTACTGCAATTCATCACTCAATGAAGAAAAATTGACACTCCAGAAAATTTTATAAAAGCTATAGAAAATCCAAACCAACAAATGACATGGATACCATCCATAGCAAATCATTACAATAATTCACAGATATAGCAATTGCAATGAAAAGCAAAATCATCAAATTTTTCCAAATCATATTAATTATGAAGTGTTTTGAGTGTTATCATAATTATTTAAGCACATTTGCAAGGACAATGGCCATTTTCTTTCAAAGGAAAAATTAAAAATGAAATTATGATATTTTTAACGATATGAGAAGATGTAGATAGAAATCATGCACAACTTTTTTTTTATTTCATAAAGTGTGTAAAAAGGCCTCACAATGTGGAGAGGGAAGAGAGCTTTCCAAATATTTTCTTTCAAAGGAAAAATTAAAAATGAAATTACGATATTTTTAACGATATGAGAAGATGTAGATAGAAATCAAGCACAACTTTTTTTTTATTTCATAAAGTGTGTAAAAAGGTCTCACAATGTGGAGAGGGAAGAGAGCTTTCCAAATATGTCATCTATTTGATTCTGTAGCTGATTGTGAGCAAGGTTCCTACCCTCCCAAAGAAAGAATCAAAAAGAAAAAAGGTATTAGTTTTGAACTTCGGATTATTGGCATCAAAGAATGAATAACTGGAAGTCACTCACAAATCTATAAGCTTAGTCAGCGTAGCAACAGAATATGGGATCCCACCATTAAATTGATTATTAGCAAGATTTCTGCACACAAGAGAATTTGATAGAAATCATCAAAAATTAAAAAATTAAAAATATATAAAGAAAACTATTTTTAAGTGAACGCATACAATTGTGTCAGGTTTGGAGGAAATCCCCAAGGTAAACCACCAGCAAGATTATTATTACTCAAGTCTCTGCAGAAAGATAACCAGGTCAGTATCTTAAAATTATATATATATATATATATATATATATATATTACATAACATATTGCTAAATGCAGTACATAAGAACATTGATCTCACAGGTTTGTCAATGCTGTCAGACTTTGGAGCTGGTAACCCATTGATCCAGAAAGTCCAAGGCCAGATAATTTACTGAAGAAAAGCAATAGAAATATATGCATAAGAAGATCAGTGCTTATGTCAATGCCTGACTACAGTCTAGAAAAAATTTAAAAATTGCCATAGAAGTTCACATGTCTGTGACTCGTGAGTCTGAGCAAGTAACGCCTTTCCAGGACTCTCCACATGGATCACCACCATTTGACTTCCATTGAGTTAGCTGGCCTGGGGAATTCAAACTGCTATACATGACTCTTAAAGCAGAAGCTGTACATCAAAAAATAATAAACAGAATAAATTTGTCGTTCAATAATGACAAAATCATCAGCCACATTTCTAGACAACTAGAAATTTTCTCATGATAGTTTTATGCATTTCAATGCACAAGCAGCAAACATATTAAAATTGTTTGTGTCTATAAGGAGTTCATTTCATGGTCCTTGGTGATTTACTTGAGAGCATGGTGATTGATTAAATCTCTAGCAAAGCTAACAGACCAGAATGTAGCAAAGCTGAGAGACCAGAAGGTAAAAAGAAGATTAAAAATCCAAAATTTATTAAATACTTCCAACAAATAAGAGAAGGTTAATATCTCTTGGTACAGAAGGAGCAAAACGGGAGAAGAATTAGAATGGTTGGCAATGCCATATACGGAATCCATTTAAAATAAATCATTTTTCAGCATTCTGAGGTTAGTTACCCCTCATACACAGTCTATTGATGTTTGCAAGTCAATTGATTTTTTTTTTTTTTTTTTGTATCTCAAGTATAGACCCATCTGAAAATTGCTATTGCAGCTGTTTTGGAAAATCATCCCTTTCACTTGTAGAAACATTTTCTTGTTACTTGTCAAGCAACAGTAAGAACAGCTCCAATTCTACCCAAAGTTGGAAGAAAGTTCACAGTAAATGCTTCAGGAAATGCCTTGCGATAAAGTAGCACTCAGAAAGTAATTTCACACTTTACAGTCTTCAGACTCTTTAGAGCAAGGATGCTACCATGAAATATATGCACTACAGTTACTTGACCAAGACAACCGAAGAACTCGGACCACTGTTCATTCTCTTGAGGGTCAAACCAATAAAATCCATCATAGTGTCACTCTATTGAGAAAGCAATTCTCTTTGTTTGAACAACTTGAGTTAGCAACATCACTCAACAAATTTTCTGCTTTGGAAGAAAATCAATAGGACTCTGAAAAACACAAGTCTATTTTTGTACTGAAAAGGTCCCATCCATAAGCTATGTTTTATTCAGTTTTGGTGGAACAAACTGTTTATCATATGTTATCTTTCTGAATGAACTGAATAAAACTAACATCATTCCCCTTTTTTGGTCTTGAATATATATACTTTCCATGTTCTCATGCTTCCTTTCTTCCTCACCTTTCCAAGGCGACAATTTGATGTGAAATACTAGATTCATTGAAGCAATGGCTTCCATAAAGTCAACAGTAAAAGTCACTTCTTCCGCATTTAAAATAAAGCAGTGGCTGCTATAACGTCCCAAGAACCCAAAAACAGCCTCTTTCTTACATGATACATAATGATCCAGGCAACTGCACCACCAATATGAAGGTCACAAAGAAACGATTCCGGTAGTTGAATATGAAAATTCAAGACGCCAAAGTTGTGAATTTTATAAACAAACCTTTTGCTTCTTGGCATTAAACATCAATTATTAACCCATGCGCATCCAATTGATAGAGGGTCAATGAAGAACTAATACAGCCTTACAATAAACCTCTCTTAAAACTGGATATTATAATATTATTATAAAGGGGGAAATGGAACTTTCCCAAGCCAGAACTGGTCTTAACAGTTTTAACACCAATCTGCTACACTTTATACTCAAATCCTTAAACAAATAAAAGAAAGAATGGTAGAGGCTAAGAAATCTGCAAATGCAATAAAAAAGATACAAACTTTTTGTGCTCATATCAAGTCACAAGAAGCAGAAACGGCAGTCACGAACAAGTAGTAAGGAAGAAGCTAACAAAGAAAATAAGTACAAAAAAAAAAAATGAAGATGTGGCAAAGATCAGCACATGCAAATCTATGTATGTAAACATACATAAAAAGCAAGAAAAAGGCAGGCAGAACAAATAAGATTGTAAAGTGAAAAAACTAACCATCATTTGGATCTGTGTCACCATTGATGCATCTAAGAATGCAGATTATCAATGCCACAAAGAACAGGTCACCCCGTCTCCGAATCTCCATCATCACCTCCCAAAATTCTCCCTGTCAAGCCTAATCCACAAACCAAAACAAGAACCTTAGCCTAATGAGTAGCTTTTTTTATGTATTTTTCTTTTTCTTTAATTATAAAGAGAGGATTTTTATATATAATTATGTACTTATTTAGCCATACCTCCTTTTCCTTAGTCCAAGTGAAGCTGGCAGGCACGATTTGCCAGAAGAATCCGAAGCCACAGAATACCCTCCTCTTATTTTAATTATTTTATCACATTCTCTCTTCCCTCTCTCTTTCTTGGACTACTGCTTTTGTTTTTCTTGGGTTTTTTTTTTTTTCTTTCATTTTAATTTATATACACACTTGTACTGCGAAACATGAAAAAAAAAAAAAAAAAAAAAGAAGGGAAACCACAACGACACAGTTCTGTTTTGGTAGGTATATCCACTGTGTGAATATATTCATCTTTTATTTCCTTAGAAGATATTTTACAAAATAGCCCCAATGATAGCCAGCAGTAGCTGTCAGCAAGGTTATATATGGATTCTTTTTACTAACTTGAAAAAAAAATAATTTTGATATATTAATATTGAAAAAATATAAAATCTTGCTATCACTAGGAAGATTAAAATATACAAATATGCTAATTTTGCTATCATTAGGAAGGAGTAGTGACGGTGATTAAAATGTCACTTTTAAAGACGTCATTTGTCCATGCTTAACGGGAAGGTCACCGCTGCTACTCTCCTCTTCTTGTCAATTCCACCATTTTTTTCCTCTTCTTTTTTGCATGCTACGCATATTATGTTAGGTTTGTGAGATCCTTACGTAAGCAAATCAAACAAACCCAGAAGCAAAGGGCACATGTTTGATATTTAAGGATTATGAAGAGCTTGGTGGCATTACAAGGAGATAATAGTAGTAATTAGTCAAAATTAACGAATCCTTGATTCCTTTAAAATGGTGGTTAAAAGAACAGTGTAGTAGCAATTAAGGGTGCCACCAAAACCATTCCTCATGTTTTCTTGGTTTTCGACCTTTTCATAGTCAATTAATTTAAATATGATATATGTATAATAATAAATTTTAAATAATCTTAATATTTATTTTAATTAATTAATTAAATTATTAAAATTAATATATAAGTAATAATTAAATTTTTTATTATTTTATATTATATTGTTATTTAATTAGATATATTATATTACTACTTATAAAAATATTATGTTGTGAGTATAATTATTCGATAAATGATAAATATTTATTTAAAATTAAATTTGAAATCAAAATCAATTATATATATATATATATATATATATATATATATATATATATATATATAAAAGTTTTAGATATTATATTTTATATTTGACTGTTGGATTTATATTCATATACTATTCATAGTGTACTTATATTTGAGTGTTGTACACTACTTTTACTGATGTTATCATTCTCTTTCATTGGGTGCTTTGATATCAATTGTAAAGACTGTGAATAATAGTTAAATTATGCAACTTAATAATAGTTAATTCATGTAGTTTATATATATATATATATATATATATATATATATATATATATATATATATATTTGTATTGCTGGACTTTACACTCTAAGCAAAAGAAGTATTGATTAGATAAAAATGTCTAAATAATTGGAATGTTATATTATCATTGCACACATATCAATCATTTCTAATTAATAAAAAAAAATAAATATATATCATAAAAAACAATAACATAATTTGCATCAATATTTAATATTTATTAAAAAAAATTACTAGTTCACAATATCAGAAACTCATCTACGCTAATAAGTGAATTACCAACTCGTTTTCTTTAAAATTTTCATCTTTCTAAAAAAATTTAAACAATAATATTCTTGACAAAATTCATTAATTTTATCAATAAACAGTATTCTAAAAACTATATGAATTGTGAATAACCTTATGAAATCAAATTTAATGATGAGAAATAAGTAAATACTTAATTATAAATAAATTTGTGAAATTAAAATGAACAAAATTATCAAATTAACGTAAAAATTCACACAAAGAATGAAGGCATAAAAATTCATTGTAAATTATAAACTTTACTATTTTGATTATAAGTTGGGTGCCTCTCAAATCAAGAAAGATAATTGAATTTTAAAAATTTTTAAAAAAATGTTAAAAATTGCTATCAATTTCACCCTCAAATGTGAATAGAAATTATAAAATTAATATGGAGTTCATGAAATGAGTAAAAGACATAAAAAAATAATAATAATAAATGATGAATTGCAAAATGACACTGTTTTGGATTCTATGTTAGGTAATCCTGGAATAAATTAAGATAAATGAATCAACAATTTAAATAAATTTATAAAATTATCTTTGATAAATTAATTTATAAGATCCACAAAATAATAAAAAAATATAAAAATCAATTATAAAATTGTGAAACAATGCCATCTTAGATCCTAACTTGAGTATCTCTCAAATAAATTAAAATAAAGGAACATTAATTTCAATTGGTATACAAAATTACCCTAAACAAATTAATGTGTTATTTTTGAAATAAATAAAAGAAATAAAAATTAATCGTAAATTATAAAACGATGCTATTTGGGACTCTAACTAAGATGTGACTCAAATAAAATAAGATAAATGAACCATCAAATTAAATAAATTATAAAATTATCCTAAATTTTATTCTAAATACGAAAAATTACAAAATCGCCATCAATTTACCATTCATTGAATTTCTACTCACTTTTAATCTGTTTAATATAGATGTGTTAGTAATTTTATATTACAATTACAAACAATAGCTATGTTTTTTTTTTAATATTGAGAAGGAAAAATATGCATAAAAGAGATTTGAACATTAATACTTACTTTTTAAATAGTCTTATTCTTATTACTAAATTAGGATACTAATTAACAATAACTAAATTTTAAATCCCAGTTCACAAATACTTTTAAAATTTATATCATTATATTTGAGATATTCTTGAGCGATATGAATAACTGGATAATATATTTCAAAAGAGAAGATAATAATTGCATCATAGATAAGCTTGCATTTTGATATGGGACTCTCCCATACATCAATTTATATAAATTAATGTAAATGTAAATTTATTTATGTTTATGTAGTAAGATACGTATTTTTCTAATTAGTTATAAGACTGAATATATAAATGATACTCTTATTATCATATGTAATTCATTTAATTTTCAGTTGATTATTAATAAAATTAAAAATTTATTTTTCTATTTTATTCTCTTTGTTTGTTGTTAGATTTCTAGATATTTTAAGTTGGTCTATATTTTTAGAATTACCTACCAATTTGATATTTTAATTGTTTATTATATATGTTCACCTAAATTATTTGTAGTGAGATTTTTAATCTCATCAAATCAAATTTTATCGTTTTTGCCATTATCTTTGGTGTTCTATGGTACTATAATTTCATTTGTTCTATAATTATTTAATTATACCACTTATGCACAAATTTATAATTTTCTATTGTAGTATCAAAGATTTAAATTATAATATTTATCATATATTTTACGTAATGGTATCACATTTATATCATTCAACTAAATCACCAAATCTACAAGCATGGTTAAAATCATAATTTTTTGTGAAATGTCAAAAAATCAGATAATTATAAATGTCTAAGAGTTAAAAAAATTACTTTGAATTAAAGTATAAAAGTAGGAATTTTTTTTTAAAAAAAAAAACAAGTTTGTTGGACTAATTCCGATGTACCAAAACCATTTTCTTGCCATGCATTGCCATTGAAAATGAACTATACTTAGAAAAGAACTAAATGTAACAGAAGTACAAGGTGACAATGACAAGTGCACAGCGAGTACCAGACGTGGCGACTACCCATTTTCTTTGTTGAATGTCAAAGACGCCTAAACATACAATTACCTATCCAATTTTGTTTTTTTGGTCAAATATCAAAAATTAACTATACACTATATTTCTAATATTACTTTCATATTTGATTGCTTTTGTATTATGGAAAACATAAAATTATCTATCCAAAATTAACAAAATTTTTGAATTTGATTTTCTCCCATTTCATAGTTGGATTGAAGTAAATTCTATGATAATATATATTATTATAAAAAATTTAAATTATGTATATAATTTATTAATTATTTATAATAAAATTATTTTTATTAAAATAAAATTATTTTAAATAATAAAGAATTATATATAATGAAATCTATGTATTGATAAACTCTTTAATATTTTAATTTTACTAAAATCTTATGAATTGCCATAATATTAATCCCACATCAATGAAATGAGTGGATGCCACGACCACAGGGAGGGCTTTATCGGACAGGTTGTCCATTGCTGTTGCAAAAGTCCACGTATACAAACTTTCACCATATTTTTAAATTTTCGGGTTACTTGTTGTCGGTTGTCGATGGCATTTTCAGATTTTCTATCACATGGTCCCTACAAATTCCCGATTCAATAAAATGATGGATATTGTCCTCATTGCCACCTTGGATATTATAGAGCAATGGAAATTAGGGAGTAAAATCTAATATATTTGGTACATATTTTTTTCCCCAAAATCTTATAGTACGTAATAAAAAGTACTATGGTGCACAACAGCTCTATACGACGTGTAAATTAAAAATGAGATTAATATGTATATTGTAAATAAAACTCGTAATGTTTTTTTGATTAATAAATTAATTTATAAAAAGGGTCGGATTGATTAGATAAGTCTATATTGTCAATAAAACTCATAATGTTTTTTTTATTAATAAGTTAATTTATAACAAGGGGCTGATTGATTAGATAAGTCTCTCATCGGTTGTTTTTTGATGTATGGATATGAAAAATATGCATTGTTAACTATTTCTTTAATCTAATATTGTCTTTATATATCATCTTCAAAAAATATCGTCTTCATATAAAATCAACATTAAAACATTATAATTCAATTAACCATTTTTATCATATACTAAAATCCAACAATAACTCAAGAGATATGAAATTAGTGATTTTTGAATGGAATTATTTTTTATGTCAAATTCACTAATATTTTCTAATACCAACTAATTTAAGTCTATTAAGAAGGAGCCGAAAGCCAAAAGTCAAACAAACCATATTGATAAGCTCCCAAAATAATTTGGCGTGTTTTCTCAAAAAAAAAAAAACAATGTTTTTTTTGTGGGTAATATAATTTTGTGACCATAAGTTAGGCATTAGGTTGAATGACATTACATTGTTGTTTTTTACCAGAATCCAAAATAAAGTGTGGGCTGACCTGGGCTATTATACTATCGAACTCTGTTTATATTATAATACAGATCAAAAGTCTATTACACCTATAGAAAAAAATGAATATTTTTTTTTGTTAACAAATGAACACCTTTGAAAAATTATACAAGTTTATTTTTTTTATATAAACTACAAGTTTTTTTTATAAACTATAAGTTTATTTTTGGTATAAATTGTAAGTTTATTTTTAAAAAATTATAAGTTCATTTTGATGTAAACTATAAATTCATAAATTGTAGGTTTATTTTTTGTAAAATGTAGATTCATTAAGTATAAACTGTAAATTTATTATCACTAAATCGTTAGTTTATTTTTTGTAACCTGTAAATTCATTTTTTATAAATTGTAAGTTCATTTTTTTTTTATAAATTGTAGATTTATTTTGGTATAAACTATAGATTTTTTATCAGTAAACTATAAGTTTACTTTTTGTAAGTTGTAGGTTCATTTTTTATTTTATAAACTATAAGTTCATTTGATGTAAATCGTAGATTCGTTATCAGTAAATCATAAATTTTATTTTGATATAAACTATAAGTTTATTTTTTATAAATTATATGTTCATTTTTTACGGTTAAATATTTTGATATTTTCAATTTCTTTTGTAGTATTGAAATTGATAAACATATAGTTTATATCAATTTTTTGTGAAAAATAAGTCTGTTTTTCTAAATATATGAAATAATAATAATAATAATAATAATATCAATGAAATTAAAAATAAAAAAGATATATATATAGTTACAGTTAAAAAGAATTTTATTAAAAAAATAAGTAAAACAGTAATATTTAAAGTAAAAAAATTAAACAAATAAAACAATAATTATAAAAGATATTTGCATATTTATTACATTATATATGTGTTGAACCTTTAAATCATAAAATATTATGAACACTGATTCATGGCATGATTTGTCGGCTGAGCTAACTTTAATTACATTTGCTTGCCTTTGGGCCGAGTCAATGCCAGCCCTATTGTTTTGCTTTAACTTCAAGTTTGGGGCTGAATGAATTTTGGCCCCAACTCACTTCTCTCAAAGTTCATGCCTTTCTAAGCTTCTCAGAATTGGATCTACACTATCTAAGCCTTGGCCATCCCCAATAGAAACTTACATTTTTCTTAGGTTTAAGGACAGACCAGGAATCTCTCATGTGTTACAGTTGGCTATAATAAATTGAGATTTTATAGGTCCATAATTTGAACCTTGTCTATTTTTCTTCAAGTGGAAAAAGAAAGGATCAATATTATTATATTTTTAGAGTTTATCTTAATATATTATAAAGTTTATGTATTTTAAAAATATATTATTACGTTTTTTTTATTTTATTTTCATTAGACCTCAAGATTCTTTCATCTAAAAAAGAGTTATTTTTCATTAATTTAAATATAATATATGAAACTTATATATTAAAATAAAATGTAATTTTCAAAAAAGACTAAATAATTTATAATTTTCAAATAATATGCACGTCATAGGGATTAAATAGTTTACCATTTTTAAATTATAGAGATTAAGTGGTTGATATGTTGAATTTGAATTAATAAAAGGAAGGCCTAATGACTCAAAAAATTCCAACCTTTAATTCGATTTTTAATTGCGTTCAGAACTTTTAATTTCATCAATTCTACCCAAATTTAGAGATATAGTATCAATTATAGCCTAAGTTAAAATTGAATTTGAAAAAAATGTCTTTTAAACTAACCTAACATACACATAAATAAAATTAAAACACATCAGTTAGAGCTTAACTTAGAAAAAAATTTAACTAACTATGATTGAGTGAGATTAGGGTTATATCAGGTGTGGCTGCTTTAGAATTCATCTTCTTCAAATTTATCTTCTTCCATTTCTCCTTTGCAATAACGTCACATTCTTAGTGTAGAATCACAGACTACTATTAGACATAATCATATACAAAGCAAAGGAAACTCTCACTCTCTTAGCAAAGTCATGAATAAACATCAATAATAACAAATAATTAAATCCCACATAGTCATCAATAACAACAATAAAATAATCATAAACAATTAAATAACAAAACAAATGCAACAAATGAGTTCAACACCAACAAATGCAACAAATTGATCTCATTAAAAAAAATTATATGCAACAAATGATTTTAGTAACAATAAATGCAACAACAACAAATTTGAGCTCAACACCAATAACCCAAATTTGAGCTCAACTTTTTTGCTGCTTAATCCAAATCGATCCCACCAACCTAAATTTGAGCTCAATATCAACAAACGCAACAAATCGAAAAGAAAAGAAAAATAATAAAATTGAACCTCAAAAATTAAAAAAAAAATCAAGAAATCTAACTAAAAAATAATTGAATTGCAAAAATCAAGCAAAAACTATGGAATCCTAAAAATTAAAAACCCAAAAAATCTAACCAAAAAAAAAAAACAATCAAATCCTAGAAATCAACAAAACTCATCTTCAACAACAAAAGATCTCCATTTGTAGAAACTCATAAATCAATTCTTTTTACTCACGTGAAAAAGAAAGTTCATTTGATAGAAAAGATGTTCATTTGATAGAAGAGATGTCCATACGCAGAAGAGAAGTTGAACATTTGATGATAGGGCTTTAACCTAAGAAAGATTTTGTATCCTAATATTCAAGAAGAAGTGCTTCAACAAATCGATGATGTTGTTGTTAGATACAAACCTGCTGCTATCATTATTGTCATCATCTCCCCAAAATGAGGTTTAGTGTTTTCGTTTAGGAGGTTCTGGTATTGTTATCATCGTCATCTTCATGGAGAGGAAGTTGAAAGTGTTTTTAATTTTGGACATTTTGGAGTTTGGTGAATTTTTGATTTTGGTGTTGTGGAGATTTGATTTTGGTATTGCAAATTGTCCAAAAAATTATGAAGAAGAAGGGATGACAACAAGTTTTTAGTGGGTCCTAGCTAATGTGTTTTAATTTTTCTTATGTGTATATCTACTCAGTTTAAAAAACACTTTTCTCAAATTCAATTTTAACTTAAGGTATAATTGACACTATATCTTAAAATTATGATAGAATTGATGAAATTAAAGGTTTTGGGTCCAATTGGTAATGGGATTAAAGATTGAGATTTTTGGTTCATTTGGCCTGAAAGGAAATTTCTTTTGAATGAAAGACCTTAAAATTTAATGAACATAAGATAACAAATTTAATAATATATTTTTAAAAATATCAAAATTAAATAAAACATTAAGATGAACTCTACATGTGTGATTGTATTTAGGTTTATTGGTTCAAAAAAGTTAAATCTTTTTCAGTTTTGACAAAATTGATCAATTCTTTTAATTTTAATAAATTAGTGAAAATTAATAAAATTTTGACAAAATTGGCCAATTCTTTTTATTTTGCCAAATCTTCGCCAAAATTCAAATTAATCAAAATTAAATAATATATCACAAACCAATTGGTATGAATTTTTATATAAACAACTAGTAAAATTTATTAATATTTGTTACTAATATTTTAATATTTTAATTCAATATTTTAAAATTGATTAAGAAAAAATAATATATCACATGACGTGATAAACCAACTGACATAAATTTTTATAAAAAATTAATAAAATCAGCTAACATTAATTACTAATATCAATTAATAATATTTTAAAATTGATCAAAATAAAATAATATACTATAAAAATTAATAAAATCAATTAATATTAATTATTAACGTTAATATTATTCTCGATAATAATGGTTAGTAGTAGCAAAAGAAAAATCCAAAGAAATGCCATGAATGGTGATGGTAATGATGGTGGTGGTGATGAAGGATTCAGGTATCTTATCGTGGGGCCAGAGAAAGGAGGAATGATGGACTCGTGGAGGTATACGTTCTGGGTTGACATAAACAGTGGGGTGAGGTTCTTGGATAGTTCAGAGGAAGGGGTAATTAGCGATGAGGCAGCTGATAACAGGTGGGTTATATTAGTGTCTATTATCTCTTGCAAGCAAATGGAATATACCGGCTGTGTTTGAGTTCTTCCTGAACCTCTTTTCTATCAATGGTGGCTTCTTCGGGTTGTTCCGCAATTTTCTCCAGGGGAGCACAATCTCCCCGATCTTTTATTAATTCATTTTTATTTTAGAATTTTTTCGTATATGGTAAATTTTTTTATCAAGCACAGACTCGAATATCAGATTATTAGTTTAATAATTATAAATTATTTTAAAGAAATAAAACTGATAGATTTGAATTTCTTCACAATGAGATGATTTTATATTTAAAATATTTCAGTTTTGGAATTATTGTTGATACAATAGAAAATATTTTACGAAGCTTGAATCTTGTATTCTTGCATTGTTAGTCTGATTATAAAAATATAAACACTTAATCGCGAGACTATTAGCGTAATGGTTGATTTAGAAGATATAATTGCAATATTATAAATGTTGTTCAGTATGTTGATGCAGGAAATATTGTGATACCACAGGGAGGAACTGATACTTTTATCAGTACCATTGGACAAATAGATGGTAGGATAGGGTTGTACAAGGCTGAAACCCTGCTGGAACAAATACTTAATAATTTTGTTTCTACAGATGAAAACATCTAAGAGGAACTGGGTAACCGAGCTCTGATAGACCTCTGTATCATGGCTTCCAAATTAGCTTATAAGAATTCCAAAGTTGTGCAAAATGTTGTTATACACCATTGGAAGGTAAGTGGAGTTCAAATATAATGTTAATTATGTTATCTTTAGTTGAATATTGTTCTAATTCTTTTTTATCATAAAAAGCAGATGCATTTTTTGGAATTCTACAACTGCTGGAACGGTAAGGGAACACGTTATTTGGTTAATTGAAGATTCAATTTTTGTTTGGCTTTTAACTTTACGATGTCTGATAACTGTCTGATAGATTTCCAAAAGGAAAGCTCCACTCAAGTGTTCATATTTTGTGACAAGCCAACGGATGCAAATATGATAGTTATAAGCCTTAGGGGCACCGAACCATTTGATGCTGATGATTGGAGTACTGACTTTGATTATTCTTGGTATGAAGTCCCAAAATTGGGAAAAGTCCATATGGGATTCTTCGAAGCATTAGGTTTGGGCAACAGAGTCGATACTACTTCCTTCAAACATCACCTTCAGAAGAAGAATATGAAGTATTCCAACAATTCAAAGGGTGCTGATGATCCCACAAGTCTTTCAGAAGGAACTGATGAATAAGTATCCTTAAATGCTAAATCTGATGTCTGGGATCATTCTTCCGATGCCGAAGAGCCTAAAGTTCCACCTGACATGGCAAAGAAGAGCGCATACTATGCTGTGAGAAGAAGCTCAGGAGCTTAATCAGGCAACATAAGAATGCTAAATTTGTAGTTGCTGGACACAGCTACACGAAGAGATAGAGATGATGCAAAGATTACTTGGTGTGTATACATTTGGACAGCCTAGAATTGGGAATAGGCAACTAGTGAAGTTCATGGAATCCCATTCGAACCATCCAGTTCCTAAATATTTCAGGGTGGTTTATTGCAATGATCTTGTGCCTAGGTTGCCTTATGATGACAAAACCTTCTTGTATAAGCATTTTGGAGTCTGCCTTTACTATGGTACCTTCTACAATGAACGGGTATCTACTTTTGTTCCTTCGTCTATGCTTTTACTTGATAATAATTTAATGACTTTTGTCCTTTTGTCTGTGCTTTTACTTGATAATAATTTAATGACTATTGTCCTTTTGTCTATGCTTTTATTTGATAATATTAGAACGATGATAGTTGCTACACTTAACACTAAAATAGCACTATGATAGTTGCTACACTTGCACTGAATAGCATCTAAGGTAGCATTTGGTTGTCTTTATTTTATACCAAATACAGAATTCATTTATTTGAATGTTCACTTTCATTAATTCAATTTTGCATTTTTGTTATTCGCTTTCCATGTCCTGAAAAAAAAAAAAAAATTCTGGTGAATCAAAATCAAATGCCATCCTTGTGGTAATATTAATTGTATTAGACCATGTTTGACTCCATGTTCTAGCTACTGAATTTTTTTATTTTGTGTATAGGATTTTTTCATTTTTCTGTTCACTTTTTATATAATCTTGAATAAATTCTATATCTGGAAAAGAAAAAAAAAACAAAAGGCAATCATACGCTGTCTAAATGCGATTTTAGTGTTGCTACACCTACCTTTTTCGTTTGATTTATATTGTACCTGAATTCTATAGAAAAAAGAAGTTCATTGATTAAAACTTATAAGTGTTTAATTTGTATGTGCATCTTGAAAGAAAATGGATGAGGAGCCAAATCCAAATTTCTTTGGATTGAGATGTGCGATTCCATTGCATCTGAATGCTGGATGGGAGTTGAATAGAAGTTTGATGATGGGATACATATATGGGCCAGAGTACAAGAAGAATTGGCTCTCCATATTGTTCAGGGTAATGGGACTAGCACTCCCTGGTACTGCTGATCGTTGTCCAACAGATTATGTGAACTCCGTAAGACTTGGAAGAGAACGTATTCCACAGATTTTTTCCTTTTTGAATAGCTCTGCTGCAAGTATTAATAGTTCTGGATACATCCCTAGTTCAAGTGGTCATGATTGAATTATTTCAGATAAGAAAGAAAATATGGTATTATCATCAGCATTTCTATTCATGTAATGTAATTTTTGCTATTGTTGCTGCCTCTGTTGATTTTTCCCCCCTCATTGTAAGTTGATTAATGATGAAAATAAAGAGAGTTAAAGTTGGTTCGGTTATGATTTTTGAATTTTGATGTTGATATGGAGGATATAACCTTAAACTGATGAAATGAATCACCCTAGGGTATCTTCTTGTTCTTATTTTCTTGTTTTAATCCTTTGTATATGTTTGTGTGTATCTTTTTGGATCAATAAGTTTTTTAATTTGGATCGATTTGATTTTTATCAATATTGAATTAATTAAATTTTAAAATTTTAAAAATAAATTGAATTAAATTTTTTCATAAATTGAATCAAATCGTATTTCAATTTATTTAGTTTGATTTTAATTATTTTTAAGAAAATATTTTAAATATAAATTATATATTTTAATTACTCATTGATATAATGCATATCATATATTAATTAAAATTATATTTATATCGTTCATTTGAATAAATTTTATCTTTAAAGTTCAGTTAATTTGATTTTTATATATCTAAAATCAAATCAAGTACAATTAGTTGGAATTTTTTAAAAATAAATTTGAATCGAGTTGAATTTAAAGTTTTATCAAATTAAACTAAATTAAATTAATCAATTTGATGATTTGCCTTGGTTTTGAATTCAATAAGTCAAATATCGTCCTTAGTCTAGACAAAGAGATCTAATCCAATCTACTGAGCTCAGAGAGTAATGATAAGATATATTTATAGTCATAAGAATATTCAAATCTTGACATGGGCATTTTTGTAAGAATCTCCAATATAAAAGAAATAAAAGATAAAAGTTAGTAAAAAATAAAAAATGTTGTAGAGTTGTATATGTTATTATATTATAATATCAAAATTATTAGTGTAATTTTAAAATTTAGATAATAATTTTATCATAATGAGTAATTATTTATTATTTTAAATAATTTTATCTTGATAAAATTATTCAAAATGAGTATAAATAATTAATAAATTACAAATATAATTTAAAATTTTATATAATGATTTACAATATAATAATATACACTTAAAATTTATCATAGTAAGTGATCAAAGTTCCTAATTAACATTACTATTATCTGTGAAGACACAAACTTAGTTCACATCATTTTTCAGCACGGTAGAGAGTGAAATTTTTAAATTGAAGGAAAAGTGAAGGTGTTGCAATGGAGTTCTAGTAGTAGGAACAGTTTATACATTTCGTTCGTTAGGTAGAGTGAATTGATTATGGAATCATAAATATCTTGACTGTGTTTTTGCATTTAAATCATTGAAAACATGCAACACCATATGCAAAACATGAATGGGCAAGCCAAATAATGGAGAAAGAGAGTATGAACATAAATTTTTTCTACATATAAATTACAAAAATAAGGTTTCAAACCATCATATTTTTTGTCATGTTTTTTTGCAGGGTGCACACCATGATGGTTTCAAACGACATAATTATTGATCAGAGTTTCCATATTATGGCAGAAATAAACATGGAACTGAATTTGGAACTATAAATATGCAACTCCATTACCCTCTTCACTATCACCTACTACAATTTAACGTAGTATCGAGTTTCTTGGGTTAGAAAACAAGAGTATAGTCAGTCATGGCTCCTAGTTTTCTGATACTGAACCTCAAAAAGAAAGGAGTATTATGGAACTTCTTGTTCAAGTACGTGCTATTATTAAACTACAAAAACAGTGGAATGCAGTTCTTAGAAGGCTCAGAGGAGAAGCTCGAGGCGGCACGCAAGAACTCTTGGCCTTTTGCGCTGACGTTTGTCGCTCAAATGGTCCTTAATCTTATTGATATGCCGGTGAAGTACTTTGGTTATGCAGTTGATTTTGTTCTCAACTTCATTTCTCAAAATGGAGGTCTCATTCATATAATTAACAACATTCTTCGAGGTATATATATATCCACACCCCACCCCCGACTCTTCAACCTTTTTTTTTAAAAAAAAGAAAATTAATTACTTTTATTTTAAATGAGTAGTGAAAAAAATTCAAATTAGTATTTTAAATTAATGATTAACATGAGTATATATTGTATATTAGAATTCATTTCTTTTTTTCTCATATAATAAAATAAGTAAATAAAGTTAACAAACATATTGCGTCATTTCGAGTTGAACTGAGTTTCAAGTTTATTTTTAAAAATAATATTTTAGATCGAATTATTTGTTATTATCTTTTTTAAATATATTTTAAAATATCTATTTAAAATTTTTATTATTTGTGCTATATTTTCTTATATTTTGTAAAGAAATAATAATCTTTTTAAATAAATTATTTTTTTAATCAAATAGATTTTGCATAAACAAAATTCGATTAAAATTTTTATTTTTATTTAAATATTTATTAAATTAAATATATTTTATTTTTTAACGTAATAACTATACATAATGAAAACAAACTATTGAATTAAGACTTTGAAATTGAAAATAAAAGAAATTTTGTTTTTAAATATTTTTAATAATTTAAATCAAAGTTATTCAAATTGAATGTAGATTGGATTAAAATCGAGTCACTTTGGATTGATTCACGGGTAGAGTTAGATTGGATTTAACTCAGAAATTTTCGAACCATTTCAAGTTTCTTTATGGATTGAATCGGTTCGACTCAATGTTTTTACACTAATTCCGATTGGATTTTCGGCTTGGGTTAAAAACTCCAAAAGAATTCATATATATAGCGCTAGATGCTGCTATGTAATAAGTGTATACATATGAACATCATATGCAATTGCAGGAAAACTGGTGATACCGAAGAGTAAAGCAGAGAATTTTCTAAGTAGCATTGGAGAGACGGATCCCCGAATGGACCTTTTAAAGAGCGTAAGTTTGGATGAGAAAGCAGTTGAAAATTTGGGAAGTAGGGAACTCATGGACCTCTGCGTCATGTCTTCGAAGCTAGCTTATGAGAAGAGGGAAATGGTTGAAGATGTTGTCAAGAATCGTTGGAAGGCGAGCACTGTTTTATTTACGTATAATTTTTGATTTGATGATGCATTTATATAGATGTATCTAACGAAATTATTTGCCATTTTTAAACTACAACAGATGAATTATGTGGACTTCTATGAATGTTGGAATGGTACGAGCCTCGAATTACTTAAACCTTTTTCAGATGGTTAATTAAGTTTTAAATGAGGTTCAAACTCGCAATCTCATTATTCTGAAAATGATTTCAATGCTAGTAAGCTAAAACTCATTCTCGTGACATTTATTTTTGTTCAAGACTAATGAAATATATGTATATATTCGACGATTCTGAGGCATCATAATTATTTGATGCAGCACATCTACAGGCATGGGCCACCCAAGTGTTCATATTTACTGACAAGCCCAAAGATGCAGGCGTGATCGTGGTCAGCTTCAGAGGAACAGAAATTTTCAGTGTAAAAGATTGGTGTACTGATTTTGATTTTTCCTTCTACGAGGTAAAAAATGTGGGAAAAATACATGTGGGATTCTTAGAAGCAATGGGTCTAGGTCATAGATCTGATGTTTCGACTTTTGCGACTCACTTGCAAAGAAAGAATGTCTTTCCTTTAGTTGCAGGCTCTACTTCCCAAAGTCATACACTAGACATGGACAACGACAGTGCATACTATAAGGTTGCAAATCAGCTCTCTATCCTACTTAAGGAGCACAGCAATGCAAAATTTGTAGTCACTGGACATAGCTTAGGTGGGGCACTTGCTATACTGTTCCCCACCGTGCTTCTAATCCAAGAAGAGGCTGAATTATTGAAGAGACTGCGTAAAGTGTACACATTTGGGCAGCCAAGGATTGGTGACCAGCAACTAGGGTCGTTCATCGGACCCCATCTAAGCTACCCTGATGACAGATACTACAGGGTGGTTTACTGCAATGATATTGTCCCCAGGGTGCCTTTTGATAACAAATGTTTCCAGTACAAGCATTTCGGAAAGTGCCTTTATTATAACAGTTTCTACTGTTGCGAAGTACGCACTTATTTTGATTCTTTACATGAACTATTTTTAGGCCCTCACTTACAAGTTAGAAAGGAAAAACTCTGGCCTATACTAATTGCATGAATACTAACACCCTTATAGGGTTAATATAAGCAAGAATTATATAATATATATGGCGGGTAGTTGTCGTTGTTAATCTCATTGTTGTTGTTGTTGTCGTGCTTGTCATTCATTTTGCTATGTGTGTAGGTGTTGGACGAGGTGCCAAACCCAAATTACTTTGGGTTGAAGTATTTCATCCCAATGAGGCTGAATGCGATTTGGGAGCTGTTGAGGAGTCTTACATCATGGATCATTGTTGGACCGGAGTACATGGAGAGTTTGGGTTCCATATTGTACAGGGTAATAGGACTAGCGTTTCCTGGAGTTGCTGCACATAGCCTTGTAAATTATGTCAACTCGGTCAGGCTAGGAGAGGTGCCTTATTGGAGAGTTTCATCAACAAAGGAAAATTAACGGGAAAGTACGGGTCCATGTCCTACCAATAATATATCTCTCGCTATATATTTCCATCCTTATTTTGGTTTTTAATACTCTGATATGTATGGGGATCAATGCTTCAGCTGCATTGCTCGGTTTCAGATTTATAAGGGCTGGAGAATTTCCCCCTGTGTGGTGTGAGTTACTTCCATGTCTTTCTCTGTCTTACTCTTACCTTTGAATAAAGTTCTGTAGTTCATGAGTAAACTTTAATGGTGGGAAACTAAACTTATTGTACTTTTATGAGCCATTTATTGAGAATTCCAGCTAATGATGCACTGAACAATAAAATGAGTTTTACATTAAATAAAGAGAATTAGATAATACCCAAGAAAAAAATAAAAAGACAAACACTTAAAATTCGTCAGGATTCAAATCATTGAGGACGGGATTATCATCGTCAGCCATGACCACGAACTAAAACTTTACTGATACATAAAACTAATGCTTGAAGACTTGAACATACTTTGGGCTCTAATTGTAGGGCCTAAACCTTTCCTAATATCCTTCACCAGTGTTAAGCACGTATAGTGGACATGTCAACTGAAACTCCTAATTCATGCGCAGCTGCACTTCGCAGTACTTAGTGGAAGGCAATTGTTATATTAGTGAGCGCTTATTATCATTTGATCTACTAGTAGTGTTGAACTAGCTGGAGTGATATAACTAATGGTAGGCAAGAAAAAAGAGTTGACATTTGTAGTATGGTAGGTAAGGGTTTTAGAGTTTTAATATTTTAATCTGATACATTTATATATTACCGGAATAGTGATACATTTTAAGATTTTTGAATTTCATTTTAAAATTTTTTAACTAAGTACCAAATATAAATATAAAATTGAAATTATATTTTATTTTCATTTCTTAATGTGCCAAACATGTTCGAAGAGATATGAAGAATGTACATCATACAAATAGACTTAATAATTATTGGATAGGAAATTTCTCTTGTTTTAATATAAAAACAGGAAAATACGTAAATATATAGCTTTAAGAGCATGTTTGATACACTAAGAAATGAAAAAATAATATAATTTTATTTTCGTGTTTGATATCTTGATTTAGTTTAAAAATTTAAAATGATAATTCAAAATTTAAAATGTCTACTATTCTTCTTGTACATGAATCTACCAAATAAAAATATTGAAATTTCAAAATAATTATTTTAGAATAGGATTCCATTTCTAATTTTTAATATAATCAAACATATGATAAGATTAATTCAAGTGGTTTTGAATATAATAGCCTTAGTCTTTGTAGCTTAATCTTCTCCTTTTTCTTATCTTAATAATATTTGCTCTGTTAAAAAAATAGTTTAAGTGGTTAATATTTTTTTAATTTCTTGTATTTAATTCTGAGTGAATATTTAAATATAATAAAAAATTAAGATGGTATTTTGTAAATTTGAAAATTAAATACTGAAAAATTAAGCAATAAATTTTAAGTACTGAATATAATAAATGTTAAAATTTTAAATATTGAATTTAATAAACTTATTTGATAACTATAATTATTGAAAATTATTAAAATTCTTAATCCAACATATTTAACTTTGAAATATTAATTTTTAAGATTTAGTCATTAAATAAATATTTACAATTAATTAAAAAATAAAAATTAGAAACAGCAATAATATAATAAAAATAAATTTTCTCATTAACATATTAAAATAAAGGAATAAAAGATATTAATAATTTAAGAAAATATTAAAAATATAAAAGTCAAATGAAATTTTTTTAGTTGTTAATAATAGTTTAAAGATGTATTAAGGATATAAAAGTCACTTCCCTAAAAAATATTTAAAAAATCAATAACTTAGCATTTTAACTGGAAATATTAAGTTAATCATTTTAATTTATTATTTTAAGTTATTTTTTTATTTTTAATTAAAACTTTTAAGTTATTAATTCTAATTTCCTGAGACATTCAGTTAATTCTTAAATCAATCAATTTGGTGCAATTTTTAATTCCGCAAATCAAATATCCAGTCCTAATCTTGACAAAGAGGTGCAATCGAAATTATTGAATTGATAGATTAATGATAAGATATATTTTTAGTAGTAAAAATATAAAATCTTGACATGGTCATTCTTGTAAGAACTTCCAATGCAAAAGAAGCAAAAATAAATGGATCCAAAGATAAGTGGATGAACACTTTAATATCTTATATATTTTATATTGTAATTAGTTTAATCTTAAAGAATTTAGAAAATAATTTCATCAATGTGTGTAGTTATTTAACACTTCAAATAATTTTTATTTTGATAAAAGATAATGATAAAAATTATTACAAGAGATTAATAAATTATAAATATAATTAAAATTTTACATAATAGTATTATAACATAATAACTTATAAACCATTCTAAAATTCATTAGGATAAGTGATCAATCTCTGCTTTACATTATTAACAAAAACTTAACTTCATTTTTCAATATGATAGATGGTGAAATTTTTGAATTGAAGGAAAAGTGAAGGTGTTGCAATAGAGTTCTGGTGATAGAAACAATTTATACATTTCTTTCATTAATTGGTAGGTAGACTTAATTGATGTTGGAATCATTATTATCGTTGTTGTGTTCTGTAGTTAAATCATTGAAAACATGAAACACCATATGCAAAACATGAATGGGCAAGACAAGTAATGGAAAAAGGATAGTGTGTAATTTGTTCTCTGTTCTTAAATTACAAAAATAAGCTAATTATGTAAAATAATTTAACTATTGCCATCAATAAGTTAAAAAAAAGAAAAAGAAAGAAAGTGCAGGAAGGGAATTTGTCCCCTCTAATATATATATATTTCAAATCACTGAAAATTATTTGTTTAATTGATAATTAAAAATATTTGCATCGTTAAAATCAAATACTTACATTCATGCCTAAGAAACAAATTAGAATTTAAATAAATTCATATCTATAGTAATCAAATTCATATGCACATTGTGAGTTTATTCAATCGAAATTAAAATTAAGAGAAAGTGCTTCTGAGAAAAGAAAAAAGTAAGAGAAAATGAAGATCCTTATAATCAACTGTAGGGGTTACAATAACATGTTAAACATGCAAAAGAAAATCTTTTTGTCGTTGATTTTCAGGGTGCACACCGTGATCGTTTCAAACGAGACTATTAATGATCACAGCTTCTACATTCTGGTACAAATAAACATGGAAACTGAACTTGAAAATAGTCACAGCTTCTACATTATAACTATAAATATGTAACTTCATGACCACCCTCTTCACTATTGCCTTCAACGTAGTTTTGAGTTTTTTGGTTTATATAAAAGAAAAAAGAAAGAGTGCAGTCATGGCTCCAAGATATCTGATACTGAACCTCAAAAAGAAAGGAATAGTATGGAACTTCTTTTTCAAGTACCTGTTATTAAACGACATAAAGAGTGGAATGCAGTTCTTGGAAGGCTCAGAGGAGCAACTCAAGGCAGCAGCGGCTAACTTCAGGCTTTTTGCATTGTCGTTTGTCATGCAAATGTTTATTTTGCTTATTGCTAAGCCAATGGAGTACTTTGGTTATGCAGTTGATTTTGTTCTCAACTTCATTTCCCAAAATGGAGGTTTCAATGGCATAATTAACAACGTTTTCCAAGGTATATATGTGTGTATATATATATATATATACACACACACACACATATCCTTTTACTTTGTTTTTAATTACTTTTATTTTAAATGAGTAATGAAGCAGCAAACCAAAACAGTGTTTTAGCCTGATCATAAAGGTGAGTACGTATTGCACGCCAGGATCCTTTTTTTTTTTTCTTCCGTAATAGCCAAGTAATGAGCAATTAGTAATATACTATAGTTTTAATGTCCAGGAACTTGCATGGAGACTATTTCAGTATCATTAAGTCGAAAATTATTAGTTTAAATGCAAAAGAGTTTCGATAAAGAGGTCGATGCTGCTATAATAAGTGTACTATCATATGAACAAAATATGCAGGAAAGCTGGGGATACCGAAGAGAGACACGGAGAATTTTATGAGTAGCATTGGGGAGATGGATTGGCGAATAGACCTTTTAAAGAGTGCAGGCTCGGATGAGAAAGCAAATGCAAAGTTGGGCAGTCGAGATCTCATGGACCTCTGTGTCATGTCTTCCAAGCTAGCTTATGAGAACGCCAAAGTTGTTCAAAATGTTATTAGTAATCACTGGAAGGCAAGTACTTCTTTCTATCTATCTTTATATTTGTTGATTTGATGATGCATATTTATGGATGTATGTAATGAAAATATTTTTTCATTTTTTTAAAACTCAAACAGATGAATTTTGTGGGCTTCTACGACTGTTGGAATGGTAAGATAACGGAAATTATTTGATTTTTTTTTTTCTAGTCAATTAGGCTTTAACTGAGGTTCAAACTCTCAATCTTATCACTTTAAAAATGACTTCAATACTACTGATCTAAAGCTCACTCATGAGAAAATAATTTTGTTAAAATTAATTAAACGTATATTTGATTTTGAGGCATCGTAATTACTTATTTGATGCAGAATACCAAAAGGAAAGCAACACCCAGGTGTTCATATTTAGTGACAAGCCCAAGGATGCAGATTTGATAGTGATCAGCTTCAGGGGAACAGAACCTTTCAATGCACAAGATTGGTGCACTGATGTTGATTTCTCCTACTACGAGGTCGAAAATGTGGGAAAAATCCATATAGGATTCTTAGAAGCAATGGGCTTGGGTGACAGATTCAATATTTCATCTTTTGCAGATCACATGCAAAGACGGAGTTTCTTTCGTTTAGATGCAGGCTCCAATTCTCAAAGTCCTACACTAGACATGACAACGAAGAGTGCGTACTACATAGTTGCAAATCAGCTCTGCAACCTACTTAAGGAGCACAGAAACGCAAAGTTTGTAGTCACTGGACATAGTTTAGGTGGGGCACTTGCTATAATGTTTTCGGCCGTGCTTGTAATCCAAGATGAGTCTGAACTACTGCGGAGACTGCTTAATGTGTACACATTTGGGCAGCCAAGGATTGGTGACAAGCAACTAGGGTCGTTCGTCGGATCCCATCTGAACTACCCTAATGACAGATACTACAGGGTGGTTTACTGCGATGATATTGTCCCAAGGGTGCCTTTTGAAGACAAATTCTTCTTCTATAAGCATTTCGGAAAGTGCCTTTACCATGACAGTCTATACTTCCGCCAAGTACGTACTTTTTCCCACACTTTAGACATAAACCTTAACTTATTTAACATGCGGTGTTGTCGCTATTCTCACTATTATTATTATCATCACCATCATGATCTTGCTTTTGTGCATAGGACTTGAATGAGCAGCCAAACCCAAATTACTTTGGGTTGAAATATTTTGTCCCAATGAGGCTGAATGCGGCATGGGAGCTGTTGAGGAGTTTTGTAGCAGATGCTATTTATGGACCGGATTACAAGGAGAGTTGGGTGTCCATATTGTACAGGGTAACAGGACTGGTGTTTCCCGGACCTGCTGCACACAGCCCAGTAAACTATGTCAACTCGGTCAGGCTTGGAAAAGTTGTTCAGTTGGCCTCATTGAACAGCTTTATCAACAAGTGATCATTAAAGGGCCAGAGATCGTATCATGGGGCCCTGCTCTTCTTGCTATGTGTTTCCATCCTTACTTGGTTTTTAATAGCTTGATTTGGGGATCATATGCTTCAGTTGCATTGCTAAAATACAATAATTGGGATGCTTAATTTGAGATTTATGAGAGCTGGAAAATTTCTCTGTAGCTGTTATATTTCTGTCACTCTAGTGGGCTGTTGTCCTACTCTTTACTTTTGAATAAACTTTCTGTGTGGTCATGAGTGGTTGAAAATTTATTATACTTCTATGAATTTCGTGTTTTGGTTTTCCTCGAGGATAAACATTACTATTATAATAATAATATCGAATATAATATAATATTATAATTAGTTTATATAATTTTAAATATTAAATAGTAATTTTATTAATATATGTAATTATTTATTATTTTAATAATTTTTTATAAAATTATCACACTTAATTAATTAATTATATGTGTAATTTAAAATTTTATACAACTGTAGAATTTACTTTTAAAATTATGAATTTTACATTAAATAAAAAGAATTAGTTGATACCTATGAAAAATGGAATGGGCAAACACTGCATTCAATATGTTTTAACCATTTAATCAAAATACACAAAAATTTTGACATCATCTAAAATATTGCTCAAATCAAACAAATACAATATCAAAAAAAAAAAAGAAGAAGGAATTTACTCCTTGTATTAATCATTTGAGTGGCAATCAAGCTCATTGATGCTATTAAACAAAAAAAAAAGATAATAAAAATAAAAATTCTAAGGCCTTTGATTTTGCAATCTGATAGAAATTCACTGGTGAACCAATTACCTCTGGGACCTATTTTAACATAACATTTTATAATTATAGTGAATACCCATGTTAAAAGAGTAACATAGTGTATATATATACATTGGTTTATCCATTTTATATTAATTTGTATTTTAGAGTTGTACTAAAAAGATTAAAAATTGTGTTCTTAGAGTGCATGCGAAATTGAAAACTTATTAATATTTTCTTTAACAATAATTCCAAAAATTTCACCAATATAATTTTTTTTTATGTTATTAAAAGAAAAAATAAACATGGATAGCCCAATCAAATTCAACCATTTAAATTAATATCAAAAGTTTGTACTCGTTTATTAAATTAAATTTGGATGAGACTGTATAAATTTGGAAACAACCCTATTATCATTGAATCAAAAGAGCTGGTTTATGTTTTGAACGTTCATATCATATGCCAATTGGATGAGATCTGATGGAGGGCTTTATATTTTTAATCTAATGATAAAATTCAAATATCTAAATCCAAATCTAAATCTAAATCAATTAAGAACAATTATTGTACCTTTGAAAAATCCAAAACAGCTAAGTTACAGAGCAAAATATATCAATAATTCTCTCATTCCACTATATATATATATATAGTGGAATGAGAGAATTATTGATATATTTTACTCTGTCACTTAGCTGTTTTGGTATATATATATATATATATTGTAAATGATAATTTTGAACATCCATATCTTTTTTTTTTTTTTTTGAGATGAGAACATCCATATCAGTATATGATCTGATGGAGGGCTTTACATTTTCAATCTATATGTTAAGATTCATATATCCAAATCCAAATCAAATTAATATTGTACTCTTGATAAATTCTAAAACAGCTAAGGTATACCAATAATTCTCTCATCTCAATAAACATGATTTAAAAGAAGAGACATATTTCTTCCACTGATTATAAAACCATAAAATATGTGTTTTATACTTTTCATCAAATCCTTGACTTTTACTAACAATAAATTTTTTATTTTTAATTATTTAAATGTTGTTGTTGTTGTTATTATTATTATTATTATTATTATTATTATTATTATTATTATTATATTATTATTTATTTTTTAATAAAATCACTATTATATTCATATTAATGTATGTATTATAAAATTTATAATTTTTTTTAAAAAATACTTAACAAATAATGATATACTATTTATTCTTAAAAATGTAGAGTAACAATATTATTATCAAATATTTAATATTAACTAGTAATGAGCAACATATACACCAAACAAACTATATATTTTCAATCTATATGATAAC
>CATIWR010387308.1:0-17327 GCA_949677035.1 Omphalea diandra
CATCACACTATTTTGATCAATTTAAATTTTATCTAGATTTTTCAAAATTTTATATAAAAAATTAATAAAATCAGTATTTTTATAAAAAATATTTTTATAAAATATTTTAACTCAATGAGTTGAAATAATAAAATGAGTTAAAAAATATTTTTATAAAATGAGTTAATAGTATTTTATAAAATATGTTATTTTATCCTATTTTAATAAATTTGAATTTTGGTTAAATTTATCAAATTTTTATAATTTTTGTTAATTTTCTCAAAATTTTATTAATTTTAATTAATTTTACCAAAACTAAAAACTTCATTAATTTTATTGAAATTTTATTAATTTTAATTAATTTTATCAAAATTAAATAAATAAACTAATTTTATTAAAATTTGAAAAAATTTAATTTTTTGAGCCAAATAAACTTTTAAAAAACTAACCGCACATCTCTGTATAAAGCGACGAAATCAAATAACACCGCTTAAAAAAAAAAAGGGGAAGAAACCAGAAATGAAATCGGCGTTTCGAAACGCCTATTACTGCTACTTCTCTCGCTCTTCCTTGAAACCTATCCTTCCCACTACCCTTTCACCTACGCATCATTTCTTCATTCATTGTCCTCGAAACGCATCGTTTCGCGCTTTCTCATCACTAATGTCGAGTGTCGGCGGCAGCGCTGCGTCTCCTTCATCGCTGGAGAAGCAGTTCAAGGAGTTCCGTACGCAGCTGGAAGAGTCGGGGAGCATACGCGAGAAGATACGAGCAGTAGCGGCGGAGATTGAGTCGGCCTCGCGTCTCATGCACGCTGCTCTCCTTCTGGTCCACCAATCCCGCCCTGTTTCAGACGTTCTAGACGAGGCCAACGCCCAAATCGGAGTCCTTAAAGGACTCTACAGCCAACTTGCAGATATTATTCGTGATTCCCCTGGCCAATATTACAGGTAATCTTTTTAATTTGTAGTATTATTTGGTTTTCATTTATTTATTGTTCTGGTGGTTTGGTAAGGTATCATGGAGACTGGAGAAGTGAAACGCAGACGGTGGTGTCATTGCTTGCGTTTATGCAGTGGTTAGAGACTGAGAATCTGCTTATGCATTCTGAAGCTGAGGAAAAACTTGGATGTATGTTTGCTTTTATATATTAATTTTTGTATTTTTCTGTATGCAAGTAATCAGTTGCATAGGCTAATGATTTTGCTGGTGTCTGGTGCAGTGAATAGTGTAGAGTTTGGATTGGACACTGAGGACTATCTTATTGGTTGGTCATCTAACGTGGTCTTATGGAATTTTTTGGCTTAAGAGATTTCTGTTCATGTTTTAGTTTCTGGGGATTAAGCATTTAGATTTTGTCATCTGGTTAATTATGTATATATGATTTAGCCATACAATTAATTATGAAAGAAACATCTGAAGTACCCCTGCAAGATAAATGGAGTTCGAAATATAAAATGCATTTTTATGTATGTATATAGGCTGTCAAATATTAAAGATGCAGGTCTGATTTTAGCTGTTCAAGCTAATGTTTCTTGCTTTTATGGACTTACGGGTGCAGATGTTACTTGTTTTGTGCTTAAGGGCATTAATATGAGGTGGCACTTGTTTCTTGATAGTCTTATAAACTCTAGAAAACGGGACTGTAATGATTATTGGTATGTGGCATGTTATCCTTGTCGTAACTAGATTGTTCTCTTCCTAAATATATTAATGCCGAAGTGTTTACATTTGTGCAGGTGTTTGCTTCATGTCAAATGAAATGGTAAGAATTATTTCAGTGACAGTTTGAAGCAAGCATGTCTTTGCTCATACATGCTGCAGATATTGCTCTTATCTTTAGTGGACGTAGACTTCTACCACTTTTTTTGAGGAATGTATTGTATTTGTATAATGAGACTTGGGACTTATTATGAATTGCATCTGAGAAATTCATTAATCCTGTTTAAAAGAGCTCATTATGCTATTTATTATTTTTGCAGCCTAGATATGTGGTGAACCGAGTGACTGCTGGGGACTACTGTTGCCCAAGAAAGGTGTTGAAGTTCTTGACAGATCTTCATGCAGCCTTCCGTATTCTTAATCTCAGAAATGATTTTCTGCGCAAGAAGTTTGATGGTGGCTATTTGTTTGTCTCTATTTCTGTTGATTTTCTCCTTTTGCCAATCTTTACCTATATGACATTGAAGAGTGTTAATCCTACCTGGCATGAATTGGGTTTACTAACTCCTGCTCATGTTTCCAAGGTTTGAAGTATGACTTAAGAAGAGTTGAAGAAGTGTACTATGACGTTAAGATTCGAGGTTTGGCAGCAAATGGTGATACAAATGCAGGCCAAGGAGTAGAAGGTCAATCATAGGTTACTGTGTCACAGACTACCTGTTCCCTCTTTGATTGAGTACTTCTGTATTTTCACTCATTTTAAGGACATGGTCCGAGAGGGTAGGTGTTTTAAACTATTAACTAGATGATAATGCGGGATTTTTGCTTTCTTGCCAAGACTTACTCTAGTTTCTGTCCTTTCAACTCATTGCCTGATATATGGAAAAGGAAGTTTTTTGCTCCTACCCAAAGCAAATTACTATTTCATTACCAAACATTACTTCTGGAATTGAACAACTAATGCAGGTAGTTTCCCTAGTTGAACTTAAATGTAACATCTCAACGGTATTTTTGGCTGCATGTCTATCACTTTGCACACGTAGTCCCCTAGTGAACTTAAATTTAACATCTTAAGGGTATTTTTGGCTGCTCGTCTATTTCCTTGCGCTCTGGACAAACTAGAATGTTACGATTAGATGTGAAGGTGAAGGTCATAAATGAGAACGAGGAAGTTCTACACCGAACGCTGAAATTAATTGCTTCCAGCAAATGCGTTAGTAATTGGGTCGTCAACACCGGTGATTGTGCTCACCATTAACCACCTTATTATGGTAGTAGAATCTTAGATCGAGACGACTACATTTTTATTATCCTATATTGGGGAGCTCTGGTACACTGCTCTCTTCTTATTCAAGCTTATGGTACTGTAGTAGGTAGTCAAGGAAGCTTCAGATATGATTCTGGCAGACAATAATTTTGGTTCTTAATGCAAGTTTTTTGAATTTATTGTCTGTTTAGTTATTGACAAAATAAAGGAATAAAAGAAAACTTTATTTGTTTTGTTCTTGGAAGAAGAGAGTATTTTCTAATTAATTAAGGTTTGTTTCTATGAACTAAACTAAGGGTAGTTAAACCAGTGGAATTCTCAGTGGTTAATGAGTCACTAAAATTTTAAAAAAGCAAATCATACATTCAAATGAGATTACAAGTTAAATTTTACAGATTTTATACAATACAAATTCTAAAAACTAATTATTACAAATCCAACATAAATTTTAAAAAATAATACAACCAACCTAAATTTAATATATTGTCCAAAATACTTAATCTGTTTAGATATGTTGGATGCCTCTGGTAACCATGCAACTATGATAGATATTTTTGTACTTACAATAGTGAAATCAAGTAGGAGATAGAGAGAAATCAGGCCAAGGACTGAAAAAAAAAAGATAGAGACAAGGGAAGCAGATAGAGACGAAGAGATAAATTAGATAATAATGAAGAAAGAGAAGGTGATGAGGAAGAGAGACATAATGAGATGGAGAAATCAACGGAGAGATGAGCCAAAGGTTAGGATAGCGAGCGACAGGTAAGTAATCTAGTGGAGAGACAGAAAAGAGAGAGTGAGTGAAAATAAAAAAGGGAGTTAGGTTTCAGCATGTCAACTAAGAGCAACATAAGGTCGCATAGAAGGAGAGAATCAATTTATTTGACTTTTTGAATTTCTTAAAATTTAAAACTACATTAAAATAATCTGAATCTTTTAAAATTTAAAATCGAATTGAATCAAATCATATTTTAAAATATATCAAACAAAAATTTCAAAATTTAACAATTAGATTTTTTTTTTTTATTTTAAATCAAGTGGTGCCCACACCTATTGCTATCAGTCAAGGGTTACGATTTGCTTTTATTAGCCTTTGGATGTCTAAATGAATACTCAATTGAACATAACATCAATGGCAAGATCTTTAATTAATCAATTATAATATATGGCTAGTGAATTGAGTGAAAGTTGTATTTATAATTAATAATTTGTTGTTATAATACCATTTATTTTATAGAGAATAACTTATTTAAAATATTTTTTCAGAAAAAAATTCTAAAAAGATATTTTTGGTGTTTGAAATATATTTCTTTAATTTTATAATATTAGGATAAATATTAGATAACAAGTACGTTGTATTTATATTATTTATTATTTAATATGAGAAAAATATGTGAATCTCATTAATAATGACTTTATCTTTAAGTCATTATTTTTTTTAAAAAAATGATTTAAGTTTTTATTGATCTAAAAAAATCAATTTCTCTAGCTCTATTTTATAGCAAAATAGAGCTAGAGATTTATCTAAAATCTAGACACTTTATGGACAAAAATCTTATGAGGTATTTAATTTCTAAATATGACATTCTTAACATTGAAAAAGAAAAAAAGAGTCGAGCTTCATAGGTATGTAAGTATTAGCTTCAAGATCTATAAGTGATAGCAATGAAAGGATATGGAAGAAAGAAGTTTTGAAATTTCTTTCCTTTAAGGAGCAATTCAAAAAAATTATGAAGAGAACAATTGATAATCAGAATAACAAGATTTTTTTGATTTGATATTTCAAAAAATAAAGAAAGTATAAGGTAAAAATGAGATACCATATGCTAATGAATGAAGAATATAACAATAAATTATATGCTCAACCATCAAATCCTTTGCATTACTTCTCTTCCTCATGGAAAAATCTATGAGACCTAAAGGTGCAACTAAAATATAAGTATTTTGTATAGAGGGCCATCACAAATAGCTTGCCCTTTCAAGAAAATCTCTATTTAAGAAATATACTAGATGACCTAAGGTGCTTTTTATATGGGGTTAATTTCACTCATTATTCTCCAACTTACCACTTATGCACTTTAAAATCTTTAAACAGTAAGAATCCATTTAAAAATCTCTTAAGTTAGAAACAATGGCTCGAATAATGATGTGGCAAGAATAATAATTTTTTTAGCTGATGTGACCGCTTTCTCTTTGAACAAAGATTGACTTAAAATAATTTTTCTCTCCTCCTTACATGAGCACCACAAGCCCTTAACACTTTTAAGAGCTTATTTTCTTTCCTGTATGCTCCATTTCAAATAAATCTTTGCTTGGCCTTCATTTCCCATTCTTAATCAATCTTTGGCTTTTCTTAAAAGAAACCCTAAATATCATTTCCTACTTCATCTCCATCTCACAATTGTGGTAGTAGTAATAAAGGTCCCAGAAAAAATGGACCAAACATTCTCTCAATATATGATTATGGAGAAGAAAGTGTATTAAAGACATCCTGAAATGATGAGAATCTTGGTAAGAGGTTCTTAGGATGTTTCTACTATGGTGTAAGTGTTTTTATTTAAATAAAATGAGTTTAGAGTTTAGGGTTTATAAAGGGGGTTGGTCACCACTATCTCGAGTTTTTATATTAGTTTTAAAATGAAATATATGTCTCCTATGCAAACAGGAAGAAGGCATTGTGACTTTTTTGAGTGAGTTGATCCACGATTTATTCCCATGCTAACCAAATTATACTTAGTCTTCTAAAAAAGATGGAAAGATAAGAGAATGAAAAAAGATTTGAAGAAATTGAGAAGAAGATAGCTGAGAACAAATTAGAGATAGTGGTGAGCGGATGAATATGACAAATGTTGTTTTCTGCTTGTACTTATGGTGGGCGTAGAGATAAAGATGTTGTAATATGTTTTAGCTTGATTTACTTTAATGTTATTGTAGGAAATGTTAGGCAATATTATTGACAAAAAAGAGCAAAAAAATTATTATTTCATACATGTATTCGATTAACTCATTATCTATATCTACTTGGTGCAACTCTGACCCTGTTTCTTTTGGTAGCAACTATATTATCCCTTTTGACACCTCTAAGAGACCTTTTCTTTCTTGTAATGGATGAAACTAATTATGTAACAATGTTATTATTGGTTGTATTAGAGTTTTGGCTTGACCCTTCAAATGTTGCTTGGGTTGAGGCTATGTCTCTACCTTGGCTTAGAGCAGGATTACTTTCCTTGGGTAGGAAAATATTGCTTGCCATTTGACTATGTTGACTACCTTCCTGCAATAAAAACTCTTAAATGTCAACATATATTCATAAAAAACTGAAAAAAAAAACTAAATCAGAAACACACATGTCCATCGTTCATCTAACTGTGGATGTAGGTTGAAAGCTCCTTCTATTAGATATTGCAAGACTAAAATTTACAGGTTGAGTTCCTTTTATTAGATGTTGCAGCATATATCCTCCTTTTACCCTACGAAAGCATTATAGACTTTATTTACATATTAGTATAATATAATGAAAATAATAAAATTAATACTTCATATAGGGTTGAAATTGACCTTTCTACTAGTGCATGACTAGTAGCATTATGACCAACTTGCTTACAAATGGAGTAGGTCGTGTTTGTTGATCCTTTCCCTAAGATTTTTCCTTATTATGCTATTGTTGCCTTTTCCAACTATTCAACCTCTTTCCTTCTTGCTTATTATTTTTTTTCCTCTTTGCACCTTAACTGGTATTGGTGGGATAAACTTAATACTCTCGGTAGGATTTAGCCATAATTGATATCCATTTATTGGGTTAATGACATGATTGCACACTTTAAGGTAAGTGACAATACAACATTAATGAGCCACATATGACATTGATTCATTGTTACTCATTATGCATGCTAATGCATGACTACAGGGATGCATGTTAAGTCCTACCTCTTGTATGCACAACCTTTTTTTTTTTTTTCATATTCATCAATTTGTCCATTACTTTTTAACATCTAACCTCTTCATTAATTTTGTTCTCATCATCTTAAATATAGTGATGATTGCTTTCTCCCTAGCATTTAAAATATACTAGTTGAATCACTTAGCCATGTTATTTAGGAAGATATCACAGCATGTTGTAGTTAAGAAACATGTTTTATTCTAATGCTAACAAGGTCTTTCTCTTAGTCATTCTCTTGCTTAAGAATTTTTCTCTTTAATGGCCAACATTACTACATCAAGTTTAGATTGATAACTGACTATAACACAATTCTATAATATGTCTTTAAGCTTTTTTCTTTTGAATTTAGTTTTAAAAATTTGATTAGGTATCTCACACATTTCTTATATTCTGAGTGAGGGAAAAATATCTCAATTGCCCTACAAGTCCCTGTAAACCAAATACAATATATTAGATCAATTTATTAATAATTATTATAAACTTAATAATCAATTAAGGATTAATGTGAGCTACCTTTTGCCTATTACTCATAAATACTAATGAGTTATTATTGTATAACTATAGACCTTTCTTTTAGAATGCTTAAGAACTATAACCAATTTTCTTTATTTTCAACCTTTACTATTGCATTTGCCACTAAAAATATGCTATCATTAGGATGAATACTCGCGATACAAAGTTATTACCCTTTATAGGTGCCTTTCAACTAACAACCATCTCAAAAGACTAAGGCTCTACATTCTACTTTAAAAGCCTTTTTTAATGGGCCCAAGCATACGTAGATCCCTTTGAAATCATTCTCATCATCTTAAAACTCCATTGTTATTCCTAGATTGGTTACGATCAACTCAAGATTATATTCAACTAGGTTATTATATCGGTCAACTTCATCTTTATTTATTTTCTTTAGAGCTAAGTCTCTTGCCTTCTAAGCTTTCATTCTTCTAATTATGAACCTTAAATCCCTACCAACTTTCACAATGATACCATCAATGCTCCAGTTTGACTTTGACCTAAAATCTTTTGAATATCTATTAGCTAGCCATTTGGCTATTACATGAAAGTTTGTAAAACTCCTACCACACTTATGATTCAAATGTGCACTTTTAATTTGGAAGGTTGGATCAACCATATCTTTCATATGCTACTTCCTTACAAAGACCTTCCAACCACACTTCTTGTAATAAACACACATATACCTCACTAAGTCATTATTATGAAACCACACTTGAAACCTATGCTTAATTGCATGTTGTTTGCATGCTTTAATGAATTAAGTTTTATTTTAAATATCATACCAACTTTAAAGGTTGGGTTAGGCATATTTTTATTTACATTGAATTCTAAAAATCTAACTCTTCCTTCTTTATTTTCTTTATTGTTATCTTCATTATGAAGCTTATCATATGGCAGATACTTTGAGTCACCATCTTCGTTGTCATCACTTCTCAAGATAGCCCCTAAACCCCCAATTATTACCTTTTCTCCTATTCCATTAGGTTTGCCTTTAAGTTTTTTACAGTCATTTATTCCCTTTTGAAGATCATTATCATTTAGTACATCATATTCAGGGGTCCACTAAAATACCATTATCTTCAACATTTTTAACTCCATTTTTCTTTTCCTTATTAGGAAATTCATCATCATTTATAGTCTAGCCCATAAAATTACCACCAACTTGGGCATTATTTGATGCATTATTTTATGGTTTTTTTCTTTTTTTGCATTTTGCTTTGTACTAGTATCTAGAATGTTAAACATCTCAATTATCTCCATCATTACCCACATTGACTTAATGCATCCTCATCATATCCAATCTCAATACTTGGCAATTGAGGTACATTTATATCTAACTTTTCTTCACAGTTTGCTTAGTGACCTTTAACTTTATCTTAATGTTTTGTCTAGAGACTCTCACTTTTTCATTTAGTGGTTCATAATCTAACTCTTTAATCACAATGCCTTTTTTTTTTCCCCTTTAATTCCTAGTGATATAAACTTTATTAAGTCATCAATATTGATGTTTCACATACGAATCAATTTCCTAAGCATCAAGCCCCATATAAACATAAAATTAAATGCATCACTGTCACTTGATAGTAGTTTTAGCATATCCCTATAGTCTTGATAAGGAATCCTTTAATAATATTGAATAATGCTGTCTAAAACTAGATACTTAGTAAACATTGTATCTAATCTAACTATTGACATATAATCAAGATCATAAGATCAATGTCAAAAAATGCTCTTTTCCATCTATATATTACCAATTCTCTCATAAACTCATCATAATACACATACAGTGTAAAACAATCGTCACCATCATTTGCTGCAAATCCAAATAAAAAAAAATCAATGAATTTATTTGCATGTTAATAAATATTTGGATATGTTTTGAAACTTTATGCTAAACATGTGATATTTTATAATCCTAAGTCATCTCATGAAATCTCTTTTAATCTTTAAATCTAGCATTATTATCACTTGGATTGATGGTTTTATGCTTGATGAAAAGAATAATAATAGCTTTAATGGTTGATCATTGTCTCAACCAATATGTTGTATAAACAAATCTACTAGTGATTAGATATCTATTTTAATTTTAGGTGAGCATGATTAGAGCTACTAATTCATTTCAAAATATTAAAAATTTGATTTAGCCTACCTATGATTAAAATTTTCTTAAAGTAATCTATACACTTGAAGTTTACATATATGTGAATTAAAGTATCTTTAAAACCAAACATTAGTTGTTCTTCACTTTTTCTTTTAGGGATTTTTTTATTACGAATCATAAAGATTGTTATTCTCTCTCTCTATATCATAATTTGAGTTTCAAATGTGTAAATACTTTGTATTAAATTTCCTTTTTTATTAGATTGTGATCATATATTGGTTTGTGATCATATATAAATCTTTGTTGTTTATGTACTTTTATTTTATACAAGATATGAGTTAGGTACACCCGTAACAAAAGTCCAACTTATGAGAAATGAGTGAACTGTTAAAGATAGATTTCAACAAAAAATTCATTCAATAAAAATAAACATTTGAATAAAACAAAAGTTAGAAGTGTGAGAAGAACAACTAATAAGAATTTTTGCAAAATAGAAGATCTCATATTAGATTATGAAAATAAATGTAATTTCCATGATGTAATCTCATTTTTAATTGGATAATCAATACATAATCTATATCTATTTAAATATACGATTACTATATATAATTAAATAGATCCGACAAACGAGTCAAATTGAATCATTTTTTAATTATATTGTTTTAAAATAGGATCGGATTAGGTTTGAGTCACTTAAATTTTGGACAGGTTCAGTCACTTATCGAGTTTCCATACAGAAAGAATTTCGAGTAGAATTTGAATCAGATTTTAGATTTATATTTAAAAATAATATTTCGGATTGGGTAACTAGTTGTTTTCTTTTTTAAAATATATTTTTAAAATTTCTATTTAGATCATTTATTATTTATGTGATATTTTCTCATAATTTATTGAAAAATAATTTTTATAAAATATTATTTTTTAATTGGATAAATTTTAAATGAAAGAGAACTTGATTAAAATTTTTTTATTTTTATTTAAATGCTTAATAAATTGAATATAATTTATTTTTTTTTTATGTAAATGACTATGCATAATGTTAATAAGTAATTGAATTAAGTTCATATAAAATTGAAAATAAAGAAAATATTTTTTTAATTTTTTATATGAATTTTAAATATTTTTAATAATTTAAATAAAATCATTCAGATTTTAGACCTGTGGATTAAATTGGTCATTTGTTATTTATTTTTTAAAATTTCTATTTAAATTTTTTATCATTTATATATATTTTGTCATAATATATTAAAAAATTATTTTCTTTAAAAGATTATTTGTAATCAAGTAGATTTAATAACTTGATTAAATTTTTTTATTTTTATTTAAATACTTGATAAATTAAATATACTTTATTTTTAAGTAAATGACTATATATAATTAAAATGAGTAATTAAATTAAATTTATATAAAATTATAAATAAAGAATATTTTTTTTAAAAAAATTAATTTAAAATATTTTTAGATCAAATCATTTAAATTAAATTAAATCAAAATCAAATCAATTCGAATTAACTCGTATGTTAAACTTAGATTAGATTAAATTTGGCCAAAAATTTTTTAAGTCATTTAGAGCCGGACTGTTTCATTTTTTTAATTCAATTAAAATTCAATTCAAATTCAAATTCAAATTCAAATTCAAATTAGATCAAAAGCGGACACCCTACAATTAAAGTTAATCAAATCATAGAAAACCTAATTAACCAAACAAATGACAAGCATTGTTATTAGAGGGCCACTTCCCAACTCAAAAGCTGGCAATAATTGTCAACTCTCGCTCGCACCAACCCAGTCATACAGCTCCCAACCCAAATTATTCGATTGAAAAAGGACCTTAATTTGCGTCCAATATCACATAAAGGGGTATGATATTTCACTTGGCCGTTCTCGTTTGCAACTGACATCTCCAAGTGTTACATGGCTAGAACGCCCTTGGTTAGCTAGATTGGAGCCTGAGTTGGTCACCGTACATCGAGCCTGCAAGGCTAAAACTAGCTGTCACAGTAACCCTTGGTTAGCCAGATTGGAGCCTGGGTTGGTCACCGTACACTTAGCCCAACCTTGAGCCTGCAAGGCTAAAACCAGCTGTCACAGTAACATACATCCAAATATGATCAGTGGCTAACCCACAAGTAGTCCGATGAGAGCCAGCGATGTGACACCTGTTTTCCATTTCTGTCCCTACCTTAAAATGAAAAAAGGGCGCCGTTCCTCCGTTATTCTCATTAACGCCGTGAACCTGTCTATCCTTACGTGGACGACCACCAAAACAAAATTCTGGCGTTCAATTTTTTTTTTCTTTAATGTCGTCCACCTGTCCTGTCCTCGGTCTTAGCAGCGGACGTGAAACGAAAAATTATACATCGGAAAACAGAAAAAATAAAACCATTTGGATTCCGTCGAATAAAACACTCCACTACCACACCAGCATATTGTCCTTTCGCATTTCTTTTCTTTCTTTCTCCTTTCCGCCACTTGCTGTCGCTTTTTGGCGGTTTTTCGAACATTCGCTCGAATTTCTCAACCTTTTTATGAGGTCAGATCTTTCTTCTTCTTCTTCTTCTTCTTCTTCTTCGTCTTCTTCTTATTAGTCTCCTAATTACTATTACTATTATTGTTATATTTGCTTGATCCTGATTCGGTGCTCTGTTTATGGATTTGCTTTTGTTGTGGGAATTGTAGATCGGAGTTTTGAGCTTGTAAGAGGTTTCCTTGTCGACGATGAATGAGGTTTTCTTTTTTCTTATTTTTTTTATATTTTTTATTTTACATTATTATTTTTTTGTTTGATTCCCGAGAAAATGAAGGAAATTTAAATTTTAAGTTTGTTTTTGGAAGTATTGAAAATTAATTCAGCTGAATTTACTAGAGTGTTTTTTTTTTTATTTTTTCCAAAAGAAATTAATAAGATCTTTTTACAAAAAAAATTAGTCAGTTAGTGCTTCTGTAATGGACTTGCATTTATTGAAGTATCCAAATAGTGCTGTCATTGATTTTATTTGGTCTTAATTTTTAAGCTGCGGTGTCGTATAGGTAACATGAAGTTGAAGTTTTACATTGCATGCGGCGTTTTTTTCGTCTTACCGTGGTTTACTTATTTTCTTCTCTGGTAATTTTTTTTTCTTTGGGTGTTTGTGTGGCTGGTCTTGCTGTTGCAGTTGATTGACTGATTTTGATTTTTGGCTCGCAGCTTGGTTTCCCCAAGCTTTGATTGTTTACCGTAACAGTAGCACAATCAATTTCTTATATTCCCTGTCGCCCCCATCAACATTTAGCGATTCTGATTACAAGTATAATTTAATGATTTCAAGACAAGCTTCGCATTGCTAATGCCAAAACTGATTTTTGGACAAAAATAATATAAATACTCTCTTTGTTAATAGATAATAAATATTTTAATATGAGTTTTAAGAGAGAAAATTTCAAATTTGAAGTTTTTTCAAATAGCTATTCAATTTGGTCGAGAATCTAACCAAACTTGCATAATACTTTGCCACCCTATTTTTAGCTTCGTGGTACTTGTATGGTATGGTGTTTTCAATTGGTCAATCAAGATACATTTTGGCTGCTGATTTTCAATACTTTTTACTGGTCATTTATGTTAGCCTATTTGGCTAGTTAAGCAAGAGTAATTTGGTCACTTTGCCTTTTCATTCCTGTAGAATGCATGCCGTGTTGCATGTTTGGAAATGCAAGTTCAAGCTTAAGAGCAGTAGATAAAAATGGATCGAGAAGCATATCTGAATAAGAAGTTTACTAATACTAAATGTCAAAGGGTAAGAAAGTTATTGTTACATGAGATCTCTTGTCTCATATAAACAATCTCCAAAATTCTTGAAAAATGCATCATATATGGTGATATTGCCTCGTGATTTTCTCTTTGCCTTATTAGAGAAAGGATATTGTTATATCGTTTTCTGTTGATTTATTTGATGATTGGAAGTAGTTACAAAGACATAGTAGTACTCTAGAATCAATTATATGTGAACCAAGCTTGTTTATTGGGAAAAAAGAAATAGGTGACCATTGAATAGTAGGACCCATGTAGTGTACCTAGCTAGTTTGTGCTGAGGTTTAGTGAGTTTAAAACCTGGTATTCTGCGTTTCACAGTCAAATGTGCAAAATATTTGAACATTGGAATAAGCAGCTTACAGTTTTATTCTGCATCTTCCCAGGAGTCCTTTTCATAAATGTTCTATTTCCCTTCATTCATGATGCTTTTTTGTTTTAATCATTGTTTTAATGAACTGATATTTAGTAGTCTTTTAGAAAAATATTCTGTATGATACAGGTGATTTGCTTGAGGTGATGTAGGCAATATTCTATATTCATTTTCCTGTAGATATATTGCATGCTAAAAAGATGGATAGAGTTCATTTGGGCGTCATTTGTATATGATTTAAATGACCTTAAACTCATGGTTTTGCCTAAATTGCTTTGGAAATGGCTGTATTCCTAGACAACAACTGCCGAATTGGAAGTTTTCTTGCCTTGATAGGTACTCATATGAGCTGGTATTCTTGACATTTTCCATTTGCTTAGGTAAAAGTTGATGAATCTTTTGTTCCTGGATTAGAAGATGAAGTAGTAGAAGTTCAGAATTTACTTGCAGAACCTAAACCTGATCATGCTTTAGTAGATGGTGCATTGTGTTTTGATAAGGAGACTTCATGGAAACACTTGGAGATTGAGGATTTTGCCTTCGGATTTGAGTATGGCCTAAAAAGAAATTGTGGTAATTTTCTAATAGCTTGTTTCTCGTGTGTACTGATGTTTTTGTTGCTTCTCAAATATTATGAGATTTTATTGTAATAACGATAAATTCAGTTCCTTGTTGGAGAAATCATGGCTACAACAAGTTCTTGGTCCAATTAGACAGTTTGTACCTTTATACATTCATTGATCACGGATTCTGCTCTTACTCTTGTGGCATGAAAATACCAAAGCAGTGGACAATGAAGAAAAAAAATAGTATTTTATACTAGTAATTAAAACATTATGTGGTCCAGAATATTCCTTATAAGCTTGAAAGAAAGCTTTATACCGAAGAAATCTCCTGTGACTGTTTTCCAAGGTTTCTGCCGCTGTCATCCTCAGTTAAGGATGATCCAAATTTAAAAAGAATTAACTCCTGCTCTTTGAGTAGAACTATATATCTCATGCATGAATTCTTTGAAACAGGCATGATCTATGCTGTGATGCGAGCTATAGATGCTTTTATGTCTTTCTATTTTGGTTAATTTATTTTTCTTAAGATGTTTTGTTAACCTTTTTATTTCCTTGGTGATAAGGTGGGCTGGATTGTAATAATATTCAAGAACACGATGACTTAGAGCTTGGAGTATGTATCTCTTCTTGTCAACCTGTCATATCAGAGTTCTCAATCTAAGCCTTAACAGCCCTTTTCCTTGCTTCATATCAACATGCCACTTCTTTTTGAATTGCTTTCCTTCTTGGTGATATTTACATCATAATTGTTGTTTTCATCTGATTAACTGGCGTTTTAATAGGTTCTTGATGGACTGCTGGATGAAATTGATGAAGTGGATGATATTCATGCGGCAAATGACATCTCTGGGGCATGTGAAGATTTTCTTTTGGGTAACCCAGTAATATTATAATGTTGGTATGAGTTCAGTTACATCAGATTTAAGTGATCTTATGCCTTTTCCTTCTTTGGTGTATATTTGAGTGCAGATGTTGAATTGGCCGAGAAGATTTCTGACCTGGACTGTGCTCCACATGGAAGATTACATTTGAGAAACTCGAGTTCAGAAAGTCAATCTCCGGGATTTAGTGCAAGTAGCAATGGTGCTCTTGGGTTATCAGAATCATCAACAGCAACTATTCTGGAACCTCAATGTAAGAATGGTTCACTTGAGAAGAAGACAGTGAAATGTGAGTTAAAGGACTCATCTGGGGACAAATGGGAGTATGGAGCTGGGGATAATGTGTTTACTGCTTCACATGATGTAGAAGATCTTGATGAGTTGGATGATTCAAAGCCATTTGAAAGTGGTGTATCATCTGATGAGAATGAAATGAAAACTGTCCAAGCAAGTAAAATGGGTGCTCTTTTCAGACAGAAGAGGTTGCGTAAGCCAACAAAGAGGTATATTGAAGAATTCTCAGTCCCAAAGTCAAAAAATGTGATGGAAAGACAACAAATTTTGGCTGCTGCTTCAAAGGATAAGCTCCTCATGCTCAGATCCCATAATGAACTTCATTGTGGGAAAAAATTGACACATGTTCCCAAGGAGGAGTCTTATAGTGAGACTGTTACTCAAGAAACACTTGATGATGATGAAAAACTTTCAGATCTCAAGTCAAAGTGTGTTACTAAAAGGCAAAAAAATTTGTCTCCCACATCAAAGGATAAACACTTGAAGATTGGATCTACGACGGAACTACATCACTTGATAGGGTTCAAACCTACTAGGGAGGAGTCCTGTTCTGGAACCAGTGATCAATCACTGATTGAATCTTTCCCACGGAGGGGGCGCCCTAAGAAATGCCCATCTGTTTCGGTAGGGAATATATATATATATATATATATATATATATATAATACTCATCTTATGAAAACAGTTCTTATCCACTAAGTTCCCTCTTTCTTGCTTCATTTATAGCTGCAAATACTTGCACTCATATTTTTCATTGGTGACTTGTTTGTTCTCTTCTTCTTTTTCTTCTTCTCTCTCTCTCTCTCTCTCTCTCTTTCTCTTTGTTTGCCACGTATTGGCACTTTATGTGTTGGAGCAAAAGAGTCATGACTCACTAGTTGAGGTGCTTTTATAGGTTCTTGAATCTGATGATGAAAATACCACATCTGATTCTGAAGATGACCTTGCAAAGAGAAGAAGATCTAGGAAGAGGAATGACCGAAGGAAGCACCAAAGAATGTGGACCATTTCTGAGGTGATGAAGTTGATTGATGGCATTGCTCAGTATGGAACTGGGAGATGGACTGATATAAAGAAGCTTTTGTTTTCATCATCTGCATACCGTACACCTATAGATCTGAGGGTATCTGTCTATCACTTTATCCAATCAAACATGTTTGCCGTGTTTGTAATCTGTTGTTGACTGGTGAATCTGCAGGATAAATGGCGAAATCTTCTAAGAGCTAGCTCTGTGCAGAAGCAGAAGCTTAAACAGAACAAGAAAGAGGTTATTTTTCTGAATCTCTTTTTACTTTATCTTTTGCTTCTTAGGCCGTGGCATCCATTCTAAACTATTTTGATTGAACGCTGAAGTTAATTGTACAATAGGTCTTCCTAAAATGAATACTTTCCAAGTGCATTAAGGAGTTAAAAATAGCATTTGTAGATACGTTGCAAAAATGCAAGTCCTAAGCACTGCGCACTGCACTGTGCCGCTTGGGATTTTGTCTCAAAATGAACTATTTCTAGTTTATACGTTCAAAAATTGCAGACTTACAACAGTATATCAATCCCTTCCATCTGTAATAGCCAAGGCTTGATGAATGAAAAGATCTTTTTTCTGCTGTGGATATTTCCTCCTGTAGGCTTGTCTATATCTTTTATGTATTTAATTTTACTATTGAAATAAATGCCTAGCTTACTCCTCAAATAAATTGAATCAACTTTTTAGAGTACTTTACTTCCCCTTCATTTGGAATTTATCAATAAATTGTGTTATATGTTTAGATGTTTAATGCATAGTTGATAAAAAAAGAAAGAGACAAAGTTATTGTGATTAATGCAGGTTGAGCAAAAGTTGAAGAATGCCATGCGCCCCTTACCAAAGTCTGTAATCCGCCGAATTCGAGAACTAGCCTCTATTCATCCATATCCTAGGTTTACTCCTGGTGGGAGATACATACGTAGGAAGAATTGACTTG
>CATIWR010387358.1:0-19228 GCA_949677035.1 Omphalea diandra
CTGATACCATGTAAATAAGAAGAAGAAAAGATTTGCAGAAAAATGTGTATTTGGTAAAGGCAAAGAACCAGCCTTATATACAGACCTACTTTCCTTGTATACAAGCCTATAATTATGCCTATAATCAAGCCTATAATCAAACCTATAATTAAGCATATAATTAAGCCTATAATCAAGCCTATAATCAAGCCTACAATCAAGTCTATAATCAAGTCTATAATTATGATAATTACTACAATTAGAATATAAACACTAAATAAGAAATTTACAGTACAAGACAAAATATTCATATCAGTAACACTTACAAGATATGCATGTGAAATTAAACTTCTCATGTGTAATATATTTGTGTTTAAATAATTTTCATTTGTTGAAGAAGCATTTGATGATACATGACATTTTCTAATGAGAAACCCTAAAACCAGCAATTGCATCTCGAGATTGAAAATGATATAGAGAAAGAAAAAGAGAAACTCATTTTAGTAAAATTATTTTCTTCTCATAATTAAATGGATTAGAAGGAGCTTCAAGATTTGGATTCCAAGAATTATTTGCCGGAATATTTATGTTTTTGTTTATGTAGTTTGAATTCTTTCATGTTTGAGATTTAGTTACCTCTCATTTGTATTTGTTTTGTTCATATGAATTAATGTTGAGCTATGTAGCATGAAAATGGGGGGAAATAGGCATTTTCTAAAAATTTATAAAAGAAATATGAGAGAAACATAAAAATAAGGAAATACGAAATCATTTTTGAAATGAAAAAACATGACTCAACAAAAGTTTTTGTGCTAGCTTCATAGATACTGAATATATCATATGTGTTTGCTTGCACTTTTAATTATATAATCATAATTATTTTATTTTTGGTGTTCTTATCTTGTTTAATTATAGGCTAATCAAGTGATGCAAAATAATGAAGATATTCCCTTCCCTTCACATACTCCATCTCAGTCTCCACAACACTCACTGGAAAGTGTAGTTGATTCCGTACCATCTTTAACCATTCCTTTAGAAATAAACCGAGCAAGCGACTTACTAATGGCAGTCTCACTTTGTGCTGAGCAAAACAAGACTAAACTAAGTGATCTTGCTAATTCAGCAATGGAAGAGCTAATAAGGAAGGGCTTTGGAGGAGAACCTCTATGGCAACGACAAGTCAGATAGTGAAATCAAGACTCTAAATGAAACTGAATATATAAGGGAATTCCGCGCATTTGATGCGACTTTTAAAGAGTTAATGAGAATGATTGAAGTAGGAGATCCTCAATGTTTTGCAACGTTAGATGGAAGTTGTGATTTTACTGGTACAAGTGAGCATAAACCTACATTACCCGAAGAAGCTGAATTGGATACCCTTCAAACCGAAGCTTCAAGAGACATAGGGTTTGTAAATGTGAATGTCTCAGCCGTTATTGAATGGCTCATGGATTTAGTGAGTTTTGTCTTCTATCTTCTATATGGTTAAATGCTTATTTAGTTACTATTAATTTGATGAATTTAAAATATAATTACAGTTTAAACAAACTAAGATGATTGATTGTTTTTGATGAGCAGAAGCAATGGTCATTAGCATTCTCTAAGATTGTCTCAAGAGCAACCGTTCTTGGAGTGTTATCAACAGGAATGGCTGGGAGCTATGATGAAACTTTACAAGTGGTAGTATATATTCATTTTGATAATTTCTTTCGTTCATAATTAAATAATTTCTTTCATTCTTAATTAAATACATACAATAAATTACAGTCTTTTTCTTAATTTCGTTTTTTGGTTCATTCGATGAGCTACATAATAAAAGATAACTCTCATTTTTTCCCTAAAAATTTTTTAATCTCTTTAGCGAACTCAATCGATGAATATGCATGCCCTAATAATTTTCAGATGAGGGCAGAATTTCATGTGCCTACACCTCATGTTCCAATTCGAGAGTGTCAATTTGCAAGATATTGTAAACGGCTAGGGTCTAAAACATGGGGAGTGGTTGATGTATCGTTGGAACATGTATTCCCTTATCCAGTAGTAAGATTTCGAAGAAGGCCATCAAGCTGTTTGATCCAAGAAATGCCAAACGGACATTCCAAGGTGAAGACTTAAACATGTATGTTTATATGCATGTTATTGTTATATGTATGTATAATTCATTTCTGTTATTGTTTATATATATATATATATATATATAAACAATAAATAAATAAATAAAATTCTCTTCAATGTTGGTGCTAGGTTACTTGGGTTGAACATGTGGAAGTGGATAATTCACCAGTCCATAGAATCTTTCAGCCTCTAGTTCTTTCTGGTTTTGCATTTGGTGCAAGTAGATGGACATGTGGAAGTGGATAATTCACCAGTCCATAGAAATTTTCAGCCTCTAGTTCTTTCTGGTTTTGCATTTGGTGCAAGTAGATGGGTTGCCGCTCTAGTCCAACATTCTGAATTGCTTGCAACTTTAATGTCTCAAAAGGTTCCTAACAATATTCATGGAGGTAAATGTACTAGTATTATTTGACCATGTCTAATCAGCTTAGCTAACTTCCCTTCACTTTGGAAACAGAATAGAAATAGAAATAATAGTCGAGCTCACTGAATTTAATGGTATTTTAAAATTGTAATTTTCATTTCCCATGAAATTAAAATTATTTCAAACATGAACGTTTATTAAAAATTTCGTTTATGTAAAGAAAAAGTATTTGCAATCCATTCTGAATTTCACACATACCAAATAGAACTATTGAAAAGGACTTGCAAATTTGAGATATAATTATTTCTGTTGGCCTAACATTATTCTTGCCTATGTAAGACTTTAAATCACCATATGGAAGTACAATTTTGGAACTTTGGATGATGGTGCACAGGATTAATAATAAGCCAAAATGGGAAAGCCCTGTTGAGGCTAACAGAGAGAATGATGAGAAGCTTTTGTGTAGATCTAAGTGCTTCTTCTAATAATTTTTGGATGCCATTACCTGTAAGTGAAGCTGAAGATTTTAGGGTTATGACCAAAAGCATTACTACGACTCCTGGCTGCCCTATTACAACAATAGCCTTCACATGCTCCGTATTGCTTCCAGCTCCACCAAGACGAGTATTTAATTTTCTCGGTCATCATGATTCTAGAAACAAGGTAACTTAATCAAAATGTTCTTATTTTCTCCATTTTTATACGTCTTTCAATTTCTGCACATCTCCTGTTTTGTTATTAAAATTACCTCTTTTTTAAGAATAATGATAGGAGTAGCTTCTTGCTACACTTACAATAATGTAGCACCCAAGGTAACATTTGGCTGCTTTTTTTTTGAACACTAAATATATAATTTATTCACTTGAATTTTAACTTTGTATATTTTTCATTTAATTTTATATCTTTTTTGGTTCACTATCCTTAAAAACAAATTACAGTGAGTCACAGGTGGTCCTAATGATAACAATTACTCTACAAAACTGTGTTTGACTCTATATTTTGATGTAGAACTTTTCACTTCATTTACAAAATTTTTTCATTCTTTTGTTTTTTTATATTATTATAGGATTTCTTCATTCTTCTATTCACTTTTTATATTGTTAAACAAATTCTGCAAAATTCAAACATTGCTTTTAATGGTACAAAAAGCAGGTGTACCCTTTTCACTCATGGTGCAACATGAACAAGAGCATCGCTCTTAAGGTCATGTTTATCTTTCTTTTTTTTACACCAAATATAGAATTTGTTCACTTTCATATTCAGCTTCAATATTTGTTTGCTTAAATTTTGTATCTTTTTTATTCAGCTTCTGTATTTCTAAAAAAAAATACCAATAAATCAAATACAGTTTTGATGGTAACAGTAATCATATTAAACCGTGTTTGACTCGTAATTTGGATATAGAATTTTTTTTTTATTTCATATACAAAATTTGTTCCTTTTTTCTTCACTTTCTTTATATCGTTTCAACTAATTTTATATCTGAAATTTGAATATATAATTTATTTACTTTAAATATAGAATTTATTCATTTTTTATTTTTTTATATACATTTAAACAAATTTTGTTTTTATCATTATAGCACTTAAAACACTCAAACAGGGCCTTGAGTGCTGCATAACTGCAAATATCGCACACATTTATTCTTTTTAATACATACACGTTTACGTGTGCATGATAAAGTCGTTTATAGCATTAGTATGTTACTATTCGTTATGCATTTACTTTTTTGCAAATACTATTCATACTGTAACAACAAAAATTTATATGGGCCATATATATTCCATTTAGAGGTCACAAAAGATCCATATGATTTTTAGATTATTATTGATGAATATAACTTTAATTAGAGTATACCATATAAATTTCATACATTGTTATGGTGTTGGTTGTTCTGCGGGATTTGCTTTATCGTGAGCTTATAGTTCAAGAACTTACACACATCATCATGGGAGGAGAGAATCAAGAAAACCGCATTTCCATCTTGCAAGCCAAGGTAATTAAGCTGCGAATAATGAAATCTCTATGTTAGCTTAACTAATTATGTATCTGTGCGTTGACATCATACTTCTTAATTAATTTTGTAGTCTGATCCAAACCGGATAGAAATACTATACCTACAAGAAAGCTACAGCGATCCCACTGCATACTACATCGTTTATGCTCCGATGGACATAGTTTCCATGGCTACTGTACTAAATGGTGGAAATCCTGATTATGTAAATATTTTACCATCTGGGTTTGTGATACATCCTTATCACAGGCCAGACATGAATAATAATGGAGAGGAAGTTGGTGGAAGTATCCTTACTCTTGGGTTTCATATTTTTGGTGGTTCTCCCGCAGAAGATAGCATGTGCATTACTCGTGAATCGGTTGATACTGTTTATAAAATCCTGACACAAACAGCTGTCTTGATTAAGGCTGGTCTTTTATCTGAGAATGGTGGTGATGATGATGAGGTGGAGGAGAAGGATCAGTAAAATTGTGTTTGGCTACTAAGCAATCAGGATTTGAAGCTGCTATTAAGTTACTGGTAAGGCTTATCCATGATATCCTTAATTTTGATATACTTGATGAACCAAAAGTTCTTTTTTTTAGTTTTTATTGGCTCTTTCAGGGTAGTAGGGTGTCGACCTATCTTGGAAGCATGTACGCGTCACACTTCATATTTGTATATAGGGTTAGGTTCATATTACTCTAATAAAGGTCCTTCAGTTCAACTTTGATATAAAAATAAAGCAAAATCATGGAAAAAGATTTCATCAATCTTACATTTGATAAAGTTAGTTTTCACGTTTCACTAACAATATTCTAAATTAAAAGAGAGTATTATTCATAAAAATAACTTCCTACTTTATACTTAAATTAAAAAGTTAACATATTGATTTGAAACATCTCAATTCAGTAATGTGGACTGTTATTATAAGGCCAAGAAAATACGTTATACATTTCTTATATCTTATGTTGCAAAAAAAAAAAATGTTATGTTTCTTATCTCTTATGTTTAATATAAACGAGTTTTGAAATGTCATTTCATGTTGATTATAGAAACTCCATATATGATCTTTTTCTACTGTTCTTACAGCAAGAAGAATGAAAAGATGGAAAGTAAGGAATTAAAGATGAAGTTGAAGTGTACAATCAATAATGTTTGATGGGTATGTATGCAACATCATCGGATGCTCGAAGATTAGGGCAAATAGAAAAAATAGAGCTCAAATTCGTTGCAGCTCAGCATGCACCAGCCGGGAATCGAACCCGGGTCTGTACCGTGGCAGGGTACTATTCTACCACTAGACCACTGGTGCTTCACAGCCATCTAATATCCAATAACAGAACTCTATCTAAATGTCAGTGATTAGAGGAAGCATAATATTTTTAGTAATGTTAAAGAAAATCATAACGTTATTGAAGAGATATATCGTATCTTTAATTCTTCAAAGAAAAATAAAAAAAAAATGTTAAAAATGAAAAAAATAAAAAAAAGAAAAGAAAAAGAGATCTAACAATTTAATTTTTAATTTTATTTTTAAATGGATAGAGTCATGTTTTCGTATTGACTTGAATGACATCATCACCTTTTAGTTTAAATATTAATTATTGTCTCCTAATCTAGGTATTATTCTCCATTCTTTGTATATAATTCAATTTGCATCACTTTTTACCTAAAATTCTCTTCTCACAATTAATCAAAAGAAAGTGATGATGAATTTAATTATTTGACTCATATTTGTTCAACTTTTATTTTGGGTTAGAAATTGAAAAAAACAAATAAGAGAAAAGAGTTAAGAGTAAATATTATATTTCACACTAATCAAACAAAAAATATTTATGTACATGTTGACATATGTGAAAAGTACTCTCAATATTTAAACAAAAAAAAAAAAAAAAGGTTTTCGAAACGTACAAATTATAATTTAGAAACTAACAACATAGACATTCATATTAAGTTGTTGATGTTATCTTTATAGACCAATATAATATTACTAGACTTAAGTACATAAATAAACAAATTGCATTTCCAGGTTAGTTTCAAATAATTGAATTAAATCCAGTATTTCCTTTTTTTAATCCAAACTCAAATTAAATTGAACTTTTATCAGGTCATATAAATTAATATGATTTTTGTTTCTAAGTTGATTGCTTTGATACATACATACATATATATATATATATGTATGTATGTTGAAACAATTAAAAATTTTTATTTCCTTCCCATTACTAATTAACTTTTAATTTGTAAGCTCAAGTTTTTACCGCAGCCTTTTGCGGCATGTTTTGCTGCAGTTTGTTATCAAGTTTTTTCAAAACTTTCTGTCACAAAGCACCAGTGGTCTAGTGGTAGAATAGTACCCTGCCACGGTACAGACCCGGGTTCGATTCCCGGCTGGTGCATTCCCTTCCCCCAGAGCAATGATAGAAGTTTGTGCTGCATAATGATGACTGGGGTTCATCGTAAATCGTCTGAATGTCAGATGAAATTTGGCACTGCTGAGCTCTATCCTTTTTTTTTTACACTTTGTCTTGGTTTGCATTTAACTTATGCTTCGGATTCTTTATTATCTATCTTAGCACAAACAACTATTGCATTTATTGGAAAATAATTCAGAAGATGAATGTATTTTTAACCATTTAATTAACATAATAACAGGTGCAGCGCAATCTCATCCAAGGGCCAGAGAATCTTACGTAAACAACCATAAGAACTCTTTTAACTACTGGGGATTCATCGCTAATCAAGGTTTTCGAATCATGCCAGCATGGGCATCTTAGGCATGAAATCAATGTAGTGAAACTCTTCAACAAATAAATCTGGTTATTTGCCCATTTTTAGAACCCATGATAACCTACGTAGTTATAAAAGTTGATACCAGTCAAAATAAAATGTTCAAATAGATCATGAGACTTCAATAAAATGTTTAAACAGGTCACGAGACTTTGTCCAAAGTAAAATTACATAAAAACAGCATTGTACATGTAAATATACATTCATTGTTGTTCAGATGTATGGGGACAAAACTATGTTGATTCCTGTTTATACTGACTTGGTCCGCACACAATGATATCACAAAGAAAATATAATTCAAATTAAAAAAAAAAATTAGAGCAATCCTTTTTGAAGTAAATATACATTCATTGATATTCAAATGTATGAGAACAAAACTGTGTTGATCCCTGTTTATACTGACTTGGTCAGCACACAATGATATCACGAACACAATAGAATTCAAATTAAAAAAAAAAAAATAGAGCAATCTTTGTTGAACCAGGTTGATATCATCTTCTTGGAAGGACATCTGAAAAGTAGAAATCATGGAAAGGTGGACCTGCAACGATAATGGATGTTTCAATTTAAGTATGAAGTCCGGATAAATAATTAATGGTCAGATTTATTCCCACCAAAGTGAAACATTAGTTAAATCCATTGAAGAATAAAAAAACTATGCTATGCATGCAGTATGTAACTTAAAAGAGTTCCCTTTAGCCAGTAAGCTAGTGAAAGCAACCAATGAATTGCTAGTTTAAGGGATAAGCAACCTATTGGAAAAGCAGGGTATAGGCTAAGGGGTTACGGCTCCTTTCCTCATTTGAGGTCTAATTGCTGTATGCTTAACACATGCAAGTTGAACCTTGCTTTAGCTGTGCAAGAGCGGGATAGAGTCATGAGTTCACCATTAACCTTACTCCACATGGTGAATAGGACTTGGAACTAACCTAATCTAATGGAGAAACAAGGATTGAATGTGCCCCTCTAAAGCTCTGCATCTCACGAATTAAGGCCTCATAAAATAGCAGTAATTAAGTTCCACATTTGACTAGCCATGATCCATGAGGTATTGCAGATCATAGATTATTCATAAATCTCTCCACTTTTGCTTGCCTCTCTGCTTTCTGAGAGCATGAAGTACAAATTTATGACTGAATGCTATTTTCCCAACTCTCCAAAATAAATAAATCGTCTTTTCTGTAGTATGATTAATTTTTATGACTTAAACTAACCCAATCCACAAATTGCAAGCTTCCCAAGGAAAGGGTTCATGAGAAAGACTGGGCATCAATCCCTGTATGCCTGTTAGAAGTTTTCTAGTTTAATTTAGTTGCTCTGACTCGTTTACTTCTATTCTCTTTTGAAAGAATAAATCATTCGAGATTGCTAACCTTCTTGTTCGCCAAGAATGTAAAAAGGGATATGTGCAATCATCTTTCTGCCTCCTTCACTCCAGTTAACAGTGCCTGGCTTCTGCATGTGTCCATGTAAAGGTCTTGAAGGTCCAAAAACAGACAGACAGATACCAGGTTCACTCGTTAATCCCAAATAATCACGAGCTCGCCTCGAGACCCTTGCATCTGATATTCGAGATCAAGCTACCTGCAGATGCAAATCCAGTTATTATATTTCACAATGGGTAGTCACAAGACATGCGTTTACAAATCTGCTATAAATAACAGAATTCCAATTTATTCTCTCTCACAAAGTTGCAATTTCACCAAAAGCACTTATACAAAAGATCCCTTAAAAGATCTTAAACAAACCTTGCCCAATGATACACGTGCCCTTGGTACTAATTCTCGGTGATATGTAGCAAGTTTTGTAATAGCTGTTACAACAAAACAAAGAAGCCTTGATTGCGACGACTTTCTAGATTTTTCAGCATTGGAGCTCATAGCTCCCTTAGGCCAAGATGACTTCTCATAACCACAAGAAAAACAAAGCCAGCATACAAAAAGTCAATTACAAAGAAAACCTTTGAGAGGATAAACAGAAAGGGAACCAAAAATCATACCTAGATGATAGGTTTTCATAAAGAAGTAGCTCTAAATTCTCAAAAAGCTCACGAGCTGCATCTTTGTGAGACTCACCACCCCCACCATGCTCCCCGATGGCCCAGCACAACTGTAAGGCTAATTCTGTCTGCAGAAGAATACATACAAAGTGATGATTAATCAAAACAAAATATAGCATCAATCCCTTGCAAAGGTAAAACCTAAGGCAAGTCTTCAACACAATCGTAATTAGCTAACCTTTGCAGGACTGTCATAAGCTTCCCCAAGTCTGTCCATTATAGGTTTCTGCAAAATAATTATACTGATTTAATCAAATAAGCATACACAAACAGATGCTAAGAAAAATAATTCATTTGGCTGTTGACATGATGAACATTAATAAACCCATAATGGACGAGTCATTCCTTCATTTTAGACCAACAAGCCCCATAATGCTAACCCCAAAAAGCAATCAAACAACAGTATTGGTCTGGCTTCTCACAAAAAATCTATAAACCTTAATACCGATATCCTTTTGCAAGATTTGTCCATTTATAGGCTATTTAATTTTCTGTCATAATAAACAGAGGCATAGTAATAATATCAAACATTTAATTTTGTGGTTCCCTAAGGAGATTCATAAAAAGCCACTTTCACATCACTCCCATTAAAAATATAGCTTTTCTATTTGAAAATAATGGAAGATCTTTTACTCTTTTTAACTCTTGCACTGGCTATTAAAATATTAATAGATGGATCACAAATACTACCATTTCAAGAACAAGAGAAATAACATTATGCACATGAGTAAGATGTTGTCAAGATAAAACCTTCAACAGAGCAATAAAATTTGGAGAGCGTTGAAGTGCTGCAAGCATGAACTCTAAAATCCTCTTACGAACGTGCAAGTGAAAATAACTCAGAAGCATAAGCAGTTTCCACACAAAAGAATTCATAAATCAAAGGGAAGTACCACATAAAGCAAGTGAAAGAAAATTTCAATTTAAATTCCAACAGAAATGCACCTCATAAGAAAAACTTTTTTCTGGAAATATTGTGTCATTTCTGGACGTGATTAGAGGAATCAGAGCGCAAATTAAAGCTGCAAAGAAAAGGAAAAATCCAGAATAGCCATCATCTTAGAAGGAAATAGATAACACTTTTTCAATTAAGAAGAAAACACATTCTTCAGGATAAAAAATACAAAAGATAACATTGTCAAATGAAAAAAAAAAAAGAAGAAGAAGAAAGATGAGAACATACAATCATTAACATCATGGGAAGCTATTGCAAAATACACATCAAGAAGTTGAGGAGCTATTTTGATTATTTGCTTTAACCTATCAGATTGAGGGCTATTGATTGCAGCCTGCAAAGTTGCAGCCATCCCAGGAGAAGTCCAGTGCCGTTCCTGAAACACAGCATTTCCTCAACATTGAATTTCAACACGTGAGAAAACATATCTGTGACAATAACTTGAACATTTGAATCAAGGTTTGGTTAAATTTTATATTCTTAAAACACAAGTACATCTCAATGCTTATATTAAAGTTAAAAGAAATGAGTACAAATTAGGAAAATGCCATTCTTTATAATGGGTAAAAACAAAGAGAAACTTGGGTAATGCAAAGTGGAGCATAAGATTTGCTCCATAGATAAAATAAGAAGTAAAAGAAAAAAGACGGACCATTATCAAAACAAAGAACTTCAATTCTTGCTGCATATTGGCTAAAAAAATTCCTGTAAAGGAACCAAAACCTGGGCACCAAGAAAGAAGCCAGCAGCACCAATTTTATCATAGAATAACTACAGGCAATAATTCCCTGGTCCTTTAACTAATAGTTTAATTAAGTATTATATTATTGCGTCCATCCATTGGCAAGATAAAAAAAGATTCGGTAGAACAAATCATACAGCAAGCCCATCATTTTCATCCTTCAAAAGCTTAAGAAACAAAGGATCAGCCATATCTATTGTATTGCTATCCTCAGATTCAAAGTGTGCCACCATCTCCAATAGTTGAACCGGCATAAGCTTCATCCATGAGTGCAAGTAGCATCTGCATCCAGACAGAATTAGCATCCACTGTTGCACTATACTGTTGGCTAAGCAAGTACATTCAAAAAGTCCCAAAAATAACCTCAGGAGCTGTACTCTTCTGGATTGAGACTATGCTGTTTCCAATAAGTGATCCTGTGCTCCGTTCTACCTTTTCTAGTGCCACCACCAAAACTAGTACCAAAACTAGTATATAAGTAAACATAAATTTCAAACCTCACATAATAACTGTAAGACAAAATCAAGTGAATATAAGAAATACAAAAGATGCTTAACCCCATTTAATAATTCAATCAAATTATTCCACTGAATTACTGCAGCAGAAAAGAGAAAGATGCTGATTTGAAAATCAAGCTTGAAAACTTGCTCCCTTTTAACAGATGAGAAAGGTATAGATAGCGGGTGAGAGAGAGAGAGATATGATGAGGAAGAAGGTAAATTAGAAGCTCAAGATTCTACCAACCAGCTGCTCCTAAAAATGCGTGTAGGGCCACTGGAAACAATTATATCATACAACTCAACTCAACTCAACTTAGCTCAGGCTTAATCCCAAGTTAATTTGGGTTGACTATATGGATTCGTTTTTTCCACTCGAAGCGATCTTGGGTTACATCTTTAGAAAGATATAAAGCCTATAAGTCATTCTGAATTACTCTCTTCTATGTGAGCTGAAGTCTACCCCTCCCCTTCTTACCTGTATCTACTCATACCATAACATATAATTAAATGATATGTTATGAGATATCAAAACAGGTGATAAAATCTACACAAACCAAGAGGATACGACTTTATCAATCACACTCAAGTAATATCAAATAAATGTGACAAAGAGTCACTTGATCAGAATCTAGCAGACAATAAGATAGCCAGCCATATGAACTTACTCGGCAAATCCACTAAAGATGGAAATAGAGGCAGAAACGAGCCAGGCGCTATCAATCCTGGAAAAACCTTCAGAAATGATTTTTCTAGTCTGCAAATAAAACAGATAAAAGACAAATTAGCTGGTCTCCCAGACAAATACCAGTTGATTCGTTTCATCTAATTCATCTATTACTCTTATAGTGCTTACAGAAAATAGAAAACCACAAAATAACTCTATTTCTGATGTCATAGAAGTCTCCATAAATAACAATTGAAAAAAAAAAAAAATCCATCTTTATACATTGATAGCATTGATAGGCAAAAGAATATGGGAAAAAGGTATATAAAACAATTTATTGCTTCAGTTAAGATAAAAAGAATATCATCATGCAGAATAATATCTGATTGGTTCAAGGCACTAAGGCAGTAATTTCAAGAATACTAAATAATAACATGCTACACTGATGCTGTTGCAGAAAGAACTCATCCTAAAAAAGGTTGTAATAATTTCAGGAGGGCATTCCTCACAAATTTATCAGTTGCATGTATTAGGCACCACTTGCTCCCAGGTATTACCAGACAAACCAACTTGTTAAAAGGTGTCTAACTGCCTGGAAAAGGGAAACTTTGAAGGAAGGGAAAGGATGATCACTAAGCACATACACAGTATCTACTTAATGCACATATTCAGTTCGGTATTTACTTAATCCAGCTAAAATTACTAATTCTGAGAACTATTCAAGAAAGGAAATCTTTTTCCTTAATTCTCAAAATTATTCTAGCAAAGTAATTCATACTTGAATGAAACTACAAATGCCTATGATTCACAATTTTCCATTCCATTAAATATGAACTAAAGTTCTTTTATTCTATTTTCTTTTTCACTCTTTCAACTATCTTGCTTAGAACACAACTTACTAATTTTATAATTTTATATCTTCTAAATTTTGAATTTTCCAGTCCAGATGTATGTATTCCATATGTACAAAACAATATGTGATAAGCCTCAAACTTTTTATTCAAAATGTTGACAATCCTAATACACATTTTATTAGTAGCAGAATTCCCATAGCGCCCATGTAAACAACAAAGCCCAACTCCTAGAAAGAAGTACACAAATTTAACTACTATCACGTCAAGCAAAGCCAAAAGTAACTAGAATAATAGCATTATGAGGTTAAATTTATCCAAACATATATCCCAGTGAGGGCCCATAAGTGGTAAAGTGAAGACTACACAGAATCAATTTACATTCTTGTATACAAAAAAAGGTCATGCTGATTAAAACAATAAAAATTAATCTTTTCCTAATGATGTGTTGTCAACAATTAAATTAGAAGGAAAGCTTACTTTTCTCCATTCCATGCAATCAGCTTCAGCAACAAAGGAAAAAACTGCAAACACATTATCAACATTAGATAGAAATCTAATATTCGTCATACTTAGCATTCAAATGATTTTGTAATTATATTTCGAAGGTATTTGCTGTCCCCATTGCCTTTCTAAAATACATTTTCAACAAGTAAACTCCAAAGGTTAAATATTTCACTATGTATTTATTTGAGAAACTCTGCACCAGTAGGATCATCAGCAAAGTAGACATAAAAAACGGAGCAAATCTTGCTCTGGTATAATGATACAATTAAAATTGCACAACCATTAATGGATAATTAAAGTATTAGAAGAAAACCTCATATTCTAAGGCATTTAAAAAAAAAAAAAGCCAAAAACTAAACAAAAAGCCGTCAACAAGTGTTTAGAGAAAAATCAACATGCTAAATTGGATACCACAACGCATTCTTATTGACAAAAGGTTTTGTAAATTTAAGAGTTTTTTCTTGTTCTCATGCAGAAATCAAGAGTTGCTTCTGCAACAACTGGATCTGCAAATTCACTGCAATTGACATTAGAATAAGAAACTTGTGTGCTGAAAGTCAAATTTTTATTTGGCATTATTTCAGAAAAACTCAAGTCTATCTTAAAATATAAACATTTAAAGAAGAGAAGGCAGTCTTCCAAGAATTTACTCATCAATCAAAGATTACTTCAACAGCATGGCACTAGAATAATATATTTTGAGATCAGTTGTTAGTATGTGAGGACCATATCGCGATGGAGAAGAATGTGAACTATACTAGGAGAATTCGATTCTCAAAAGTTAAAGAAGCTTTGAAAATAATGAAACTAAGCAAAGCATGTGGTCCCAATGAGATTTCTATTGAGGTGTGGAAATGCTTAGAGGATGTAGGGAAAACTTGGTTAACTCATTTATTTAACAAGATTTTGTTCTCTAAAAAGATGCCAGAAGAATGGAGAAAGAGTACCTTAGCATCAATCTTTAAAACAAAGAAGACATTCAAAACTGCTCCAACTATAGAGGGATTAAACTCATGAGCCATACCATGAAGTTGTGGGAGAGAGTGGTGGAACATCGCATTTGATGTTGTACATCTATCTCAGCCAACCAATTTGGGTTTATGCCAAGTCAATCAACCACGAAAGCAATCTTTCTTAGCAGAAACCTAATGAAAAACTATAGAGAGATGAAGAAAGATTTACATATGATGTTTAAAGATTTAGAAAAGGCCTATGATAGAATGTCATAAGAAGTGTTGTGGTAAGAAAGCAAGAATGTATCAATTAGATTCATTCAAGTAATAAATAACATGTATGATGGGTCTGTCACTAGTGCACGTACAGTGAGAGAAGATACGAGAGATTTTCCTATCATAGTTAGAGTACATCAAGGGTCGGCATTAAGTCGTAATATTTTCGCTATCATTGATGAGTTGACAAAAGATATATAAGAGGAAATTGCTTTAGTGTATAATGTTTGTAGATGACATAGTGCTAATAGATGAGACTCAAGCATAAGTAAATAAAAAATTAGAACTCTGGAGAATTACAATAAAGGCAAAGAGTTTTAAAATTAGCAAAACTAAGACAGAGTATATGCATTATAGGTTTAGCAAGAGTAGCAGTAGGGAAAATATAGGAGCGCAATTAAAGGGAGTAGTTACACCTCAGAACACACGCTTTAAATACTTATACTCAATCTTGCAGGAAGATGGGGATTGTAAGGAATATATTGCCCATTGGATTAAAGCGGGATAGACGAAATGGAGAAACGCATCGGCAAGATTACACATAAACTAGAAAGAAAATTTACCACACTGCGATAAGACTCGTCATGATGTATGGGAGTAAATGTAGGGCAATAAAGGCACATTAAGTTTTCAAGATTAGTATGGTGGAAATGAGAATGCTCAAATGAATATGTGATCATACTAGAATAAATAGAGTACGTAATTAGCGTATTAGGGACAAAGTTGAAATTGCCATAATAGTGGATAAGTTGAGGGGAGGGAGATTGAGATGGTTTGAGCATGTGAGTTGTAGGCCTGTAGATACACCTATTAGAAGAGTAAAACACATTAGAGTAGACACAAGTAAGAATGGGAGAGGTGGACCTAAACTCACATGGAAAAAAGTTATTCAGAATGACTTAGAGGCTTTACATCTTTCCGAAGATATAGCCCAAGATGACTCCGAGTGGAAAAAGTGAATTCATACAGCCAACCCCAATTAACTTTGGAGTAAGGGTTAGTTGAGTTGAGTTGTGAAAGGCGCACTTGAGGCATGCTGAGGAGCAAGGCACACAGTGTGTTACCTAGTGCCTTACAAGCGAGCAATCTTACAAAGGCGAGCGCCTTTGTGCATCTAGGATTGAAGAAACGCACTATCGAGACGTGTCGTTGTGATATTTTGCTTTTTCTGCATTTTTTTTAATTTAAATATATCATATAATTTGGGCAGTTTATTTATAATCTGAATCATCTATTTTAAGTCTTAAACTCGTTTACTATAGGCTTCCCACACCTAATAATCTCAAAAGGGAAAAAAGAAGAACCATGATCACCACTTCTTCTTTAGCCACACATCACAACCAACTACTTTTTTTCTTTGGCAAATAATTTTTGCTTACATAGTGTTGTTATAATATCAAATTTTTGTTAGGCTTTTAGTTATTAAAGAAGATGAGGAAGTGAAAATTGAAGAAGAAGAAGAAGATAAACAAAAAGATAGCTATATTGATCTTAATGATGATCATGGATGACTATGGACTATAATTATAGTTTGCTTATAGAAGACGCTTTAGAAATTGTAGTTATAGACCACAACTATAGTTTTATGTCCAAGCGTAGTCTTTTTCATTTTTTTTTTTTTTTATTTTATGTCTCTTAAACATGTTAAGTTATAATTGTAGGCTTTGTGTTTTTAGTTATATTACCTTTTTTTTTTTTTTTGTCCCTTACTTTTGTAAGGTGTGCACCTACGCTTGTGCCTTGCATCTCAGTTCCAAGATCCCTTTACGCATCTCGCCTTTAACAATTATGTTTGAGATTGAATTTTATAATCATGTCACATAGCAATGCTAATATGAATGAAGAAGAAGAAGCAAAATAACTCAAATCAATAATTTAACAAGCAAATTTGTATGGTAAAGGTTGGAAGAAAACCACAGTTAAATGGCAGATGCATGAAGTTTTGGCCTGCCATTATTAAAACCCTCTAATGTAATTCTTGTTGTCTAGATATTTCGATTATCTGAAAATGAGAACAATTTATTTATCAACTAACATACCAGCTGTAACTTCCTCACTCTTATATATATATGCTACTAACCAGAATCGCCACGGAACATATTGACGATATGTACCAAAAAAAAATGTGAGTTCACATCCAAAAAATAATCCTAGGACATGTGCATCCATACCGGCTCAAACATGAACAGAAATATGTCCTTAAACTGGGATCAGCATCATGTAAAACCACCTCGCCAAAATCAAGGAAAAATTGAAGAATGGCCTGATTAATAACAAGAAAGTATATGAGCCAAAGAAATATGAGAAAACAATAAGACGTATCAACAAGGACAACTGGATATAACAGTATCATGGGAAAGGTCAACAGTAAACTTGAAAACTCATATCTTCTTTAGATACTATTCAAGATTCAACTCTAGGAAAAGAAGGAAAGGTTTTAGAGAATATTATAAAAAATAAATAAAAAATGTTGTGGAGAACCACATGTGATAATTGCATCACAACAGAACTGATGCATTCAAATAACAAGAAATTTAGGAATTGATTTGATTTAATTCTTCACTCTGATATTTTGTACTATACAATTTTTTCTGTTTAGGAATGTCAAATGGCTTCTCATTTATTGGAGTTTTGTTTGATTATCTAATAGCGTAAATGAGAAATTGGTCTATCTGGGATCAACTAATCCTAACAGAAACAGAAAGGCCATTGGGTTCCTACATCTAGGTATACACCAAGTACCTATGTTATCTTAGGCTCCCAACGATGGAATTATAAATATTTAATTTGGTTTAGATGGCATCCATGCAAAACGAGATATCTGTATTATCCAAATTTTTAGGACCACATACCTCAAAGACTACTTACTTTCTTAACATTTTCCCACTGATGACCTAAGCAAAACAACCTTCATAATCGTTGATTTTCTCTCTTTCCAGGAATTTCAGCATCCAATTCTCTCATTACAGCCCCTCTTTTGGCATAAAATGCCAGTCAAATCAGCCCCACCTGATTTCAAACTCTAGTCCTATATCTACCAATCCATCAATCAATATTTTAAACTATATAAGCACCAAGCCAACTGCTAGAACTGTCCTGCATCATAGTATATTTTACACACAGGAAAAATAAAACCACATTTCTTCTCAACCTTTTTAAAGGTAAAAATGATCCCATGATAACCCCTGCCATAAAATGATTCCCAAAAAACATTTTTTCAAAAAAATAAAAAATCACTAGCAGCATGTCAAAAGTTATTTCTTAACCAGGAAACCGAACTCATACTTGAAATATAACGCAATGTGACAGTTGCAAAGAATTAGTCATATGTAAGTTAAAAGTTTTGAACTGATGGTCAAGTCTAAAATGCAAAGCAAATCCATGGCTACAAAAATTAATGGAAAAAAGAGACCAGCAAGATAAAAGTTATTTCTTAACCAGGAAACCGAACTCATACTTGAAATATAGCGCAATGTGGCAGTTGCAAAGAATTAGTCATATATAAGTTAAAAGTTTTGAACTGATAGTCAAGTCTAAAATGCAAAGCAAATCCATGGCTACAAAAATTAATGGAAAAAAGAGACCAGCAAGAGAAGTCCATAAGATGACTTGGATTGGGAAAGAGACGAAACAGAGCGTTGAAAGAGTCTGTTAATCTGCGGATAAACCCTCGCCACCAAATCTTCAGCCTTATCTTTCTTGCAAAGTTCGTGTAGCCTTTTCACCTAATTTTGAATTACAGTTTGAAACTCTCAAAGCAGAAAACTCCAGGCGACTATAAAATAAATAAGGGAAGAAAGGGAGTGAGATTACGGATTGGAGAAGAGACGGGTCGGACGCCGGATCGCTGGCCGAATTGGAGTCTCTGGCGCTAATGGATAGAGTTCGGAGGTGGAAATCCCAGTCTCCATCAGCAGCCATCCTCGTCGTCGTCTTCAATGTTGGATTGATGATGAACAGAAGGACGAGGAGGAAAATTGCAAGCCACGTTGCATAAAGGTATGTTTCTATTGATAGTTTATAACGGAATGAAATAGAATCGATTGGCTTAGAGAGTAATTTTATGTTTAGATGGAATAAGTTTAAATGGAATGGAGTGATTTAAAAAATTTAAGTAAACCTTTTCAAACTCACCCAAATCAGCGTATTGAAACACTTTAAATTGAGGTGTTTTCATATATTTAAAAATAAAAAAATAATTTTACCCTCATTTTTTAGTTTTTGGCCAAAATGTATTCTTTTTTTATTTTTTCATTTTTATTTAATTTAATGATAATAATAATCAAAATGATATTAATATAATAATCAAAATTTCTACAATTAAAATCTATGTTCAAAATATTTAATTTTCATAAAATTAAAATTTTCATCTATAATTAAATTAATTTTCATAAAATATATAAATTAACATGTTTATATTAATTCTCTTAAATATAAATATAATATTTTTAATTAAATAAATTAACATTAACAT